>CM057449.1:1489507500-1489795000 GCA_016271365.2 Neoceratodus forsteri | reverse complement strand
TGGTACTTGACACATTTCCACTACATGCAGTTGATGTGCACCATCTTGTGTTGGTACAGGAATCTGGCATGGTGTAGCAGTGATGCACCTTTCTGGCTTCAAAAGTAGGACAGCAGCATCTTCACACTACAGACAATCTCCACAGTCTGGATACCTGGCCTAAAGTGTGGCCACCCTTTTATGGGGGCCTGAGATAAGTCGAGTGAATGCACCTTTGGCAAGGCTGCACCCTCATGCCCTTGCTGCAGCAATCACATGTTGTGCAGGGGTGTGTGCACTGTGGCACTGAGACTAGCAGGCAGACCCTGACAAGGAGCAGCTGCAGCCCATTAGCCTGGCTCGTTAAGTGGGATGGAGAGAGGGCCTGCACCACAGAGAACACAGGTGTGTTTGCTGCAGTACAAGTAGGGCTGCACAAGCCCCAGGCCCCCCGTCCCAGGTGTATACTGCATGCTGCCCCAGTGGCCAGGGAGGTGGGTGCAGCATGCATGTGGCTGTATGGTGCTGCAGGCTGTGGTACACCACTTGCCAGGCAGCACTGGGGCTGCCACCCCTGGCCTGTGCTTACAGGTGTTGTGGGCATTCTAGTGGGCCTGCACACAAAGGCCCCTGCCACATGCCCTGTAGTCTGCTGTTCCCCTGGTCCTTTGCATCCACAATGGTGGATCTGTGTCTGTGGTGCATGTGACCTGGGGCATGGCCCTCCTGATCTCTTTGCATGCAGCCATTCACCGGGGTGGGAGGGTCTGGCATTGTCATGCCCATCAGTGGCTGTACCTGTCCCCTGGGTCCTTTGCAATCCCCCCACCCTGCACTCCCTGTGGTGCACATTCCCATTGGCCCACAGGTCCTCCACCCCCCAACCCTCTGGTTCATGATGCAGCAGGCCCATAGGTCCTCAGCCCCCAAGCCTCCAGTGAACAGTGGGCCTGTCACAGTGGATCCCAGTGGACAGCCTGTGTCCCTGATGTGCCGCCAGCCTACACACACACACCTGCTAGGTGCCTATAAGGTGTGGTCCCAGGTGCTGCAGTCATGGTTTGTGACTTTCCATGCAGATGTGTGTAACCAGGTGGCAGGGTGGATTGCTGCCCCAGAATTGCATTGCAGGCCTGGGGGGTGCAGGGACCATGGCAGTCCCCAGCATGTGTCAACAGCTGCTGCCTTTGGGGTGGACACAGCATGGTGTTGGTAGGAGGCCAGTGCACTGGCTACCCCTGCTTCCCTTAGTGGCTCTGTTGTGCATGCTGTGGGATTTTTGGTTCTGGGGGGCATCCTACAGTGCCTGCTGTTGTTGGGTACAACAGCAGGCCACTGGCTTCTGTTTGGGAGTCAGTGTACGATGTGGTGCCCATGTGTGTGTGTGTGTGTGTGTGTGTGTGTGTGTGTGTGTTGCGGCATCTGCACATCAGCTGGGTATGTGGTGTGGGGCATGGGTGTCAGGGC
The DNA here is from genome assembly GCA_016271365.2 of Neoceratodus forsteri. Classification (NCBI taxonomy): domain Eukaryota; kingdom Metazoa; phylum Chordata; order Ceratodontiformes; family Ceratodontidae; genus Neoceratodus; species Neoceratodus forsteri. The sequence goes on along the minus strand of CM057449.1, from coordinate 1,489,793,554 downwards.
TTGTGTGGGGAGAAAAAACATTAAACAGACATATTTTGCAGGACCTGCCATGGGCCGGGCGCTCCCACATGTCAGCCTTGTACTGGGCGGCGATGGGTGTACAAAAGGAGGGGCGGCATTGCAGCACTCAGGTCCACATATCCAGTCTGTCCTGGATATTCTGGTGGTGTGGGTATGCAGTTGTTGGACTGACTACAGCAGTGTGTGGGTGTGTGTATTGGTAGGCCGCGGGTCTTGAATCCATGGCCATTGACAATTGCTGCCTGTGTTCTTGCAGTGTGTCCTCACCCACTACACCATGGGTGCTGCTGGGCTGGGACAATGCCTCCTTCTCTTTCAGCAGCTACTGTCTCTTGCACATGCAGCACGCACGTGGGGGGGATGCCCCTGAAATAAAGACACTTGGGATGGGACTGGTATAGGAACGGGGGCTTTTTCCCCTTCTTGCTTGTCTCTGTGTTATGTTGCGCTATTTTGACTAGCACTGCTCTGACATGCACTTTATAGTGATGTGCTATTATGGCACACTACATATTGGTGCCATGACAAGTTGTGACTCCCCCCCCCATGCACTGTTTTGACCTTCGCCATGTTGTACCATGTGCGGTTTGTGTCATGTGTTCACTTGCTGTTGCTGTTTTCATTGCGCTTTTTTCTATTGACTTGAATAGTGAAGAGGGTGGGGAGGAATCGCTCTGTAGTCGATAGAGAGGATTGAATGTGCTTAAACTCCACTGTGGAAGGGCACAGTTGAGGTATCTGGTCACATGCTTCCATAGTCCCCCCTCTCTATGTAGCCATAAAAAAACTGTTCTTTAGTCTTTTATAGTCTGCTGAATGTTTTTGTACAGTTTTTCTGTGTATGGCTTTTTGCACTTTTATATCTGTTGTATTTATTGTAAATATGGTATGTAGTGGATTGGAAACACAGTGGTATAATTGTCTTTGCTGTATTCAATATTCTCCCCTTAGTTACCTCTCTGTAAATTTGTTCTGTATCCTTTTGCATTCTTGAATATCATGGTAAGGTATGTACTGTATGTTCCCCTTGTATAATATATAGGCACCTATATTCAGAAGGTTTGCACTGCATACATCTGGTTTATATTGGTGCAAACTGCCTTTTACATATGAATGCAATATTCAGCTATCTGCACTGTACCAGACAGTCATGATAGTGCATGACTGCAAACACAATGTATTCAGCACAGAAAAAGGGAGCAGTGATGTGAATATACTACACAGCATGATATTGAATAATTTTGCACTGTACTAATGGCATTTAGCAGAACTTTGTTCTGTACAAATTAAGACCTATAAAACACAGGTCTTAATCAGGGGTAAACCAAGAGGGGGGAGCTCAGAACTGTAGAAAACAAAATGGTGCACACTGTGTACCTGACAGAGGCTGTCCTGGAGGATGAGGACCAGGCACAGTGCAGGCCCCAGAGGTGCTATGCTGCAAACAAACAGTACTGTCTGCATGTAACATTTGAGTTCCTCCGTGACAATCAAAATGTGGGATGGTGCAAGCTCAAAAAGGGCCATGCTCATGCAGCTCTGTAAGTTGCTGCATAAGCAGCTCTGAACAGACACCCACCATAGCCATGCAATGTCTGTAGAGCTCAAGGTGACAGCAGCTCTATGCTCCCTGACCACTGGAACCTTTCAGATACCAGTGGGTAACCTGCGGTATCGCACAGTCTGCTACCTCACACATGTTGGGCTAGTTCCTAGATGCTATGATGGCCCATGTTGGGGATTTCATCATATTCCCCAACACACCAGCAGAATGAACAGCAACCAAGCAGCAGTCTTATCAGGTTGTGCATCTACCAGCCATAATGGGTGTCACTGACTGCTCCCATGTTGCTATACATGCACCCCCCAGGAATGGTGTGGGGGCATGTTTGATAAGAAAAGACTTCCACTCCATCAACTGTCAGGGGATATGCAATGCAACAGGGTGCATCACCAATGTCCTGGCATGGTATCACAGCAATGGTCATGATGCCATTATCTGGCACAGTTCTATTCTGTGCCAGTGGTTTGAAGGGCAGAGATATATCCAGTGGGCACATCTTTGGTGAGTATATGCTTAAGGCTTCCTGACCACAGCTGCCATTGATGTCATTAACCAATGCCCTTTTTCTACACAGTGGACAGTTCATGCCCCCTGCATCCCTGCCTGCTATCACCTGTCCTACTACCCCCATCTGTCACAGAGGATAGGTACAATGCAACAGACATCATTACATGCAATGTCATCAAGCGGGTCTTTGGCATGATCAAGATGCAGTTCAGATGCCTTGACTATTCCTGTGGTGTCCTACAATATAGCCTTCATATGGCCTGTGCCATATTCCTTGCCTGTTGCATAGCATACAACATGGTACTGAACTGTGAAATATGCTTGCAGGTCCCAAAGGGAAACACCGCAGAGAATGCTGATCCAAGAGACCAGCAGATGCAGGAGTAGCTTGCAAGATTTGACCCCAGCATGCTAGGCACGGTAGTATGGGGGATACAAAAAATAGATGTTGTTTTTCAAACTTGCTGCTTGCAAAAGTCTTGTTTATTTATTCATAACACAGCATCTGTACCCCAACGTTTCACATTTTATTTAGAAGCTTTCTTCAGGAGCCTGCTTAACACACTGTTTAAAAAAATACACAAAAAGGTATACGAACCACCATTACCATCCTTATTCACAAGCACTGTTTGGTTAGAAAACTGAAATTTGGCAGAAAGATTCTGGCATGACACTACCAGCATTTATAGCTTTATACAAGCATTTAGCCATATATGTTTTCCCATCAATATTCAAAAAGGCAAAGCTGTCTGCAAACACAAAGCACCATTTATTATTCACATTTACATTTCTTGTACTACCTTCATGGCAATTTCCATTAACCACATTTGTGATCAGCACACCCGTCCACCAGAAAACACAATAAGTGCATATTCTTAAACTGAGGAGATTTTCCCTTACTAAAGTTCACCAAAATACCTGGCTGCATGCTTCTGTTCTGCTTAAGTTTTCCTTTAATGTGTAAATGTGCCTTGTTCCGGTCTGTTAGAGGTAAATATATACCTTTGTACATTAGCTTTCTGTTAGGGTTTTGTATGCTACCTGACTTGCACCACTGCATAAACTGCAGTAAAAGTTTTAAAATGAGGAAATGTTTTTCACATTCCCCTATGCTGTTTTCTTCACTGAGTGTGCAGCAACTGAGCTATTCTTGCTTCCTCGCATGCTCACCACTGCGGCCAAATGATCCGAACATCATGTTTGGTGATGTCAGATGGCATGCACATGCTTGTCAGGCATGACGGTGTATATGTCAGGTCAACTCGGCAACCCAAAACAAACTCCTAAAGTGGAGCTCAGGTTTGAGGTGGGGAGCATCAGAAAACTTCAGTGTGAACAGTGGACACATAAACACTTCAACAATAGGTTTTCAATACATACTGTTATGCGAGGTCCTTACACCCTAATTGATATCCCACTGTACACCTTAGACAAACCTTTATGTTACATATAATATGCATATGCTATACTAACATATAGGGCACAGACACCTACCATATAAGAGTAAGTGTCAGGATATAGATAATGATTGTAATACATTTTACTTTCTCTATGCATGGAAACTGCATGTAGTAAGCAAAGACATTTATATCTTTGCCATTTTCTAATTTTACATAGTCTGCACTGTCATCTTTTGAATTTATGTATAATTACTCTGCATCCTGTGTTTTTCATGTACTATGTATACTCTTATTGTTCTAAGATATAGCTGACTTAGTTAATATTGTATAGGACTAAATAACGCTGTGGAGCCACCTCACTTTTGGCCAATAGGGCTCACTGCATGTAACTAATAATGTTTTAGACTAAGGGCAACCATAGTGATTATCATAGTATATAATGTAATGTATTATGCAGTCCTCTCAGAGACCTTCTTCACTCTTTAGGGTATTGGGGAATGCTAGGTTTGGCTCCCAGTGTCTTATAGTAAGAACTGCTTAGGGCAATTGTGATTTCCTTTTTGAAAATAATAAACAAATATATTACTGATATGCAACTTGTCTGATTCATTTGTCTCTCTAATTATCACCAAGAACCTGATCAGGGCTAGACACCCTAACAAACTGGTGACCATGTGCAGGCTTATTGCTTAAAAAAATGTCCCTTCCCTATGGGAATAGAAGGTGTGCACTCCCGCATCACCTCTCCTGTTATTTTAATCTCTGTAGTAACTTGCAAAGTCTGGCTGCTTATTGGACATGGCTGATGCTGAGTCACCATGCCCAATGGTAGTTTTGAATTGCAAGTCTACGAGAGTACAGTAGCCCACACATCTGCTGATTTTTGCCTCTTATGGATCGATACATGATACAGTAACTTCTTACGGGTTCTGATTTTGAGTTCCCCCAATAACTGTTACTGGTACCACGATGGCCATGATGTCAAACATATGCACAGACTTGAGACTAGATGTCTCTAACTTACTTGCCTCCCATGGAGGGTGGACTGCCTTCATGCTGGAAGTGATTCAATCTGAAAACCCCGTGCTGGGGATTTCAACCCAGTACTCAGAGACAAGAAACACAGCCAAAAAGCATGAGACTAAAGGGCTGTTGGTCTCGGCTCTCTGTTCTGCTTTAGAAGCCTCAGAATCAAGGTTGCACCCCCTCGAACTGCAACTCTTATCCCTTAAGAAAGAGATGGGATTGCAGGCATCTGAAAGTTTGAGAAAAGAGCAACAACTGAAGACTGATATTCAGTCATTGTGAAATAAGAAAGAGCCTCTTTTGCACTGTTCTGGTGAAGGTGATCAGAAAGAACTTTGTATGTTGAGAGATGAATGTGAAAGTTTGAGACAGGATAAGAGACAGGTGTTACAAATGAATGATTTGTTAAGAAAAACTAGTGATCAAATGTGAGATGATGTAGAGGAGCTCCAAGATGACTTGAAACAGGTACGTGATGAGTTGGATAGGGAACATAGGGACAACTGTGAATTGACAGCCACATATAGGGTGCAACAGAAAGAAGTTACAAAAGGTGTAGAATAGAACATTGCAAAAGTTAGTCACGATGGTTGTAAAGACAAGATGGTGAAACTGCACCGTCAGTGAGATGTTTTGGCAGGTCATATTAAGGCGATAGGTGGTTACGCACCTCTCAACCTTATGTCATCTGGAGATGATGAGTCTGATGATGGCATCTCCCCAATACAACACCCAGTCACTTCCCTACTGTGGTCCAGTTACCCCACCCAGTCATCCACAAGATGGCAGGTCCCCTTGCTACAACAGCACATCCCAAAGTCTTCAACACAATGACAATTATCATGTGCGACACCAAGATGGTGACACCCATGATGGGGGGGAGGCATAGGCCTACCACTGCCTTCTCTATGCCTACCAAAGGCCACTCCATATGCTGCTCTGACACCAGGAGACAAAGAGGAGATTAAGAAAATGATTGAGACTGGTTTGGGTGATTAAGATTTACCTGACAACAGCAAAAGAGCTTTCAAAGCACAGATGAAGCAATTGCTAAAAGAGACCACTACCCAGGATTTGATGGTCTGAACTGTGGCTGATGCCTCAGTGGATGCCGCTATCCACGGTGCACGAGATACCCTCACCACTGATCAAACTCCCAAGTAATCCCCTACAGATGGCATAGGCCGCATGGGCCCCACTGACAACCTCAGCTGTCATTTGGAGAAGGTATGTTCCAAATGTGAAATGCTTAGCTTAGTGGAGGACTACCAAGTACAGATCTTCTGACAGACTATCATCCTGGCCTCTGGGTGAAACTCCCAGACATAGCCCACTGGGACACTCGAGTGACTTTTGATCAAATTGCAGCTGAACTTATTGCAGCACACAGCCCAGGTGTGGTTGTAGTGATGCTAGTTCACTCTGTAAAACAAAACACAAAAGAAAGCCTTGCAACATTCCACCAGAGAATATGGATGGCCTACCATGCAGGCAAACACCTTGCAGGGGAGAACTCAGATGCCGATCTCATAGGATATAAAAATTTGTTCCTGGAGTCACACGATGCACCCGACTGAGTAGGAGCTCTGGCTTGCACTCCCTCTAACCTCACACTAATTATTACTTAAAAACTTACAAATTCAAGTGGTCTCTTTCACCTTTTGCTGTGTTTCATTTCAGGAGGGTCCAGTATTCTCCCTGTGCAGCTAAATAATTAAATTTGGTGGCTCCATGGAGGCAGAGATGCAGCAAGCACTGCCCCGGCATACCCCACCACCGATGCTGAAAAGATTAGCAAAGAGAATAGGATTCAGGCCATTCTTATTGCCAAAACCCTGTAATCCCACCCCAAGCAGTCTATCCTTACCCTGGAGTGCTTTCTCAAGGAGTTTCAGCCGTTCCAGGAGGAAATCAGGGGTGTAACAGGTGAACTGAAACCCATGTCGGAGCCCTGGAAGCTGTCACTAGAAGGACCAGTGATGTAGAAGTTTGGGTCTCCTACACCAAAAAGAAGCTCACTATGGTGGATTTGGAGGCTGTATCGAGTAGTCAATGTATAGCTAAATTAAAGGCCAAGTTCAAGGATCTAGAGGTGAGAAGAAGGCACAACAATGTGGTCATTGTTGGCCTACCAGTGAAGGCTGAAGGAGTGGATTGCTAGTTGTTCACACAGAAGTTGGCTGCCAAACTTGCGGGCCCTTCACCATTCGGCCCAACCTACATGATAGAGTGCTCTCACTGGGCCCTTCACCCAATGCCACCAGTTGGAGCACCACCACAGAACCCTGATCCTACAGTTCTTGAATTTCCTTGAGTAGCAGAATTTTCTTGCTAAAATACGTGAGCTGCAAGAAATTACCTAGGAGGGTGTTAAGATCTGTGTGGTCCCAGATCTCCCCTACTCAGTGAGGCAACGAAGATCGGAATTTCATCCACTGGTCGCTAAACTGATCCAGACCAACATTGAATTCAAAATGATCTACCCTTCGAGGCTTCAGGTGAAGATTGCAAATACTTGGTGCACCTATGAAGACCTTAAGATGGCAGAGGAGGCCTTGAAAGAGTCCTTGCCAGATTTGTTTTGAAATCGCTGAAATGCAAGGACCTCCGGATTCCACCCAGTATGTGTTCTCTGGTGGTTGATGCATCAGGTTCAAGGCTCTAATTTTCCATGGAGTTTGTTTTCAGCAGGAAGAATAAGACTGCTACTCAATACCAGGGTTTGCAGTTGAAGCAGGCCCTGTAATGTTGTGTTGGAATCATCTCTAGACTTTTGTCTACTTTATAGCATGCCTAATGGGGACTGTTAAAGTTGATATGGGACACATGAAATCTGGGCTTGGTACATAGAGGGTGGGTATGGGGTAGCTTTCAAAGACAGTGGGATTCTGCTGCTTAATGCTCGGCCACGTTATTTTGTCATGTCAGATTCAGTCCCGTGTTGACCTCGACTGTCCTGTTATGTAATGCAGCTGTGTAGATTGACATTGGAACTGTGGACTGAGCTGTTTACCTGGTTTAACTGAAAAGCCTTTCCTGGGCCAGTCATACTTAATAGTTTCTCCAAACTGTGTCTCTCCTGCTTATACAAATGCTACTTCTGAATAGTATCATGTTTTTTAAATAGTTTTGGGTTCTGTGTTCATGTTCTAATGTGCCTGTTGGAATAGTGGGAACAGAAAGTTCTGTTTTGCCTGCACTTGATGGGGTTTAAGGCGTGTTTTAGTCCTAACCCTGACTGAAGGAAGGGATCACCCGATTTAGGTCATGATAGTGCCCTCGAGGCTCCCTTGTTACTTGTTAGAGTTAGTTCTTTTTCTTATTTTATAATCCCAAGTTAGGGAACCTGGAGGGTGCCAACCTTCTGGGGGTGGGGTGGGTAGAGGAGCCAGCTGGCACTATTGCAGGGTGGGATACATCATGCACTGAATGCTATTCAGAGTGGGAGGGTGGGGGTAGAGGTGGATACTGTAATTGTATTGTTAATTGTGTATTTCCTCGGTTTGGGTGGGGAAGGGTGCTTTATTACTTAGTTTGGGTTGTTTTGGGGGATTTGGGGAAGGGGAGATGGGGGAATGCCACAGCTGGGCTTACACTGTACTTCAGATGCCTCGGGCTACTAAATCTGGTCACCTTGGGGGGATTGGGTACATTCTAATAGCAGATCTGGGAGGGGAAGCACCTAACATTTCTGTGAGCTATGCCATGGCTAGTATGTGGGCTTTTATTTCATGGAATGTTAAAGGGGGTCAGGCCAAGATAAAGAAGTACCAAATCCTTAAGCATATTAATAATTTGGGGGGACATCTCATTTTTACAAGAGATGCATTTGCTGTATCAGGAAGCCAACTTATTCCAGAGACAGCAAGCAGGGCAGGTTTTTGCTTCCAGAAATAACACCCAAAGTAGAAAAGTGGCCATCATTATATCGAGGAGGGTCCTCTTTGTATGTGAACAGTATATTAAGGATCCCAAAGGCCATTTCATATTTCTCAAGGGTCTGTTAGGTAGAACTCCTATGCTCCTAGGCAGTGTCTATGGACCAAAAGTACACTAGACTCCCTGGCTTTTTTTTATGTCATTTATGTCCTTCCTGGCTCCCTTCACTGAGCTCCCATGTATCTTTGGAGGGAACCGGAACTTGTCCTTCTTCCCTGAACTCAACAACCACAGGGGCTTATCCCCAACTCAAAGAGCAATCCAGGAGATGGCGGACACCCTTGGACTTTGTGACCTGTGGAGAACCCTGCATCCTGATGCCAGAGAATATACCTCCTGTTTAGCAGTCCATAACTCCCTGTCAAAAATAGATTACTTCCTGATTGGTTTCCTGCTCCTCTCGGGGCTTGTAGACAGCCAAATTGAGCCCATGGTCCTATCGGACCACTCGGCTGTTCGATGCCGAATACGGCTCCTCCACGGATGTCCCAAGGAGTCCATCTAGAAAATAAATAATTAGTTACTTAGAAAGGAATGCACTGTTGAGTATCTTTCTAGGGTCATAGATCACTATACCAACAGTAATCTAGGCTCCACAGGGAGGATTGACATGGAATGGGGGGGGTCTAAAAAGTGTGCTCAGGGGAAAGCTAATACACCTGTCTTCATTCTGGAAATGAGTGAATCAGAAGAAGATTGCTGATTTGCTCTCCCAGATTTGAACTTTGGAGCATAGTTTATCTCCAAGCTCCTCAGAAGAAACCAGATGAAGGCTCAAGGGCTTCAGAGACCAGTATAACACACTCTTAAGAGAGGAGGCAAAATATGCCACAGTGAAGACTGGGGCATTATATCTGGATCAGGGAGAGAAGTCTGTCAGACTCCATGCCCTTAGACTCAAGAGCTACAAATCCTCTAGGATAGTCCAATGTCTGATATCCCTGACAGATAACACTCTAAAGTTGCAGCCTAAAGATATTACACAGGAGTTTGCCAATTATTACAGGCAGCTCTACAGTGTTATGCCCGCTCATCCTCCAAAGGAAGAGGTAGACAAGTTCCAGTCCCTTCCAGGTTGAAGGAACTGAACATGTACTCCCTGGAGGAGAGGAGGGAGAGAGGGGATATGATAGAGACATACAAGTATCTCACAGGGAGGAACAGGGTGCAGGAATACACTATTTTTAAGTGAAAAAGATGTACCAGGACTAGAGGGCATGGGATGAAGTTGGAGGGAGGACGATTCAGAGGAAACATGAGGAAGAATTTCTTCACAGAATGGGTGGTGGACAAGTAGAACACCCTGCCAGAGGAAGTGGTGGGGACTGAAACAATCACGGGATTTAAGAATGCATGGGATAGACATAAAGGAATTCTGGAGGTCAGGGGTAAGGGGCAACAGACTTCTAGGAAAACATAAACTGAACTTACAAGCTCAAATGGGCAGACTGGGTGGGCCATAGGCCCTTATCTGTCAACACTGTCTATGTATCTATGTATCTAGGTAGATGAGTTTCTTGCCACTGTCCCATTGCCAAGTCTGGGAGAGGACCACAGGCCTTCTCTGATTGCCACAGTAACAGAAGTAGAGATTCACACTGCAATCTCTTCTCTTTTGCCTGATAAAGCCCCTGGCCCCAATGGTTTTTCTCCCAACTTTTTCAAAACCTTCACCAAACAGTCCCATGGTTCCATAAGCTCTTTACATGGTTCTGGTATCAGATGAGGTGGATAAAAGACTCCTAGAAGCTCTAATTATTGTAATCCATAAGCCAGGTAAACATGCAGAAAGAGTCACAAGTTACCTCCCAATTTCTCTATTAAATTGTGATATTAAAATTCTTGCTAAGATCTTGGCATCCAGGTTAGCAAGAGTCCTCCCCCCATTAATCACAGGTGAACAAGTGGGATTTAAAGCTGGCTGGAGCTCCTCAAACCACCTGTGCAAACTAAATCATATTTTGTCTATGTCCAGAGACTCAGACTATCCCGCAGGCATCTCTGGATGCAGAGAAAGCCTTTGATAGAGTGGACTGGAAGTTTCTGTTCAGCACCATGTCTAGATTTGGCTTTGCCCCTTTATTTATCAAATGTGTGACCTCTATTTACAGGTCTCCCTTTGCCTGAGTGTACTGCAATGGGATGTTCTCTGATCCTATTGTTTTACAGTTGGGTACTCATCAGGGATGCCCCTAGTCACTGTTGTTGTTTAACCTATATTTGGAGCCGCTATTGGTTAAGCTGAGGAACCATCCTGGGGTCCTAGGTATACCTACTGGATCACAAGAATTCAAATTATCTGCCTATGCAGACGACATCTTGCTGCATTTAAGGCACCCCAAGGACGCATTCCCTGTGGTCTTAGATACAATTCATGATTACAGTCACTATTCAAATTATAAAATTAATCTAGACAAAACTGTGACATTCTCACTCAATTTGAAGCTGCATAGCCATGTGGCTTCGAATCTTGGTATACAATGGAGCCCCCATAAGTTGACATATCTTGGTATGACCTTGGCCAGAAGTGATTCTAAAATGGCTAAACTTAACTTAGGTTCCCTAACCCAGATAATTCAACAAGACTTGGATAGGTGGTGGTTTCTTCCTTTGTCACGATGGGGCCGAGTCAGTCTAATTAAGATGACTATCTTCCCTAAGATATTTTACCCCCTAAACATGTTGAACACCTGGCTTCCTCAGTCATGGTTTAAGTTGCTTCACCACAAACTTACTGAGTTTCTTTGACTGGTTAAACTCCCTAGAAGAGCTTACTCCAAGCTGACCATCCTGAAGGCCAAGGGTGGGCTTAAGCTACCACATTTTGGACTTTATTACTGGGTCAGTCAGCTCATTAAGTATCTGAGATGGTTCTCAATCCCAAGTGGAGTTCAGCCCCTCCCCAGTATGTTCCCCTATGGCTGACCCTAGAGCGGCAGCTTATAGCGCAATCTGGTGTTGTCCGATAGCCTTGCCTCACATTCCAACAAAAGTGATTCCGCAGCCTCTCTCAAATACTCCCATTGCAACTTCAGTCAAAATCCATGGCCAGCTTTGCATCTTTTTAAGGTATAAACACACACGGGACATCGCTCAACCTATTATTAGAAACTCCAACCTGAGAATAGGTGGGAAAGCCATCCTAGGTCTTTGGCTCCCACAATTAGAAGGTCTTAAGGTGGAGGACTTCTTTGAGCAGGGGGTCTGCTCCCCCATTGGGACAATCTTGAATATATTTCATATCCCCTGGGAACAGGTATTCAAGGGTGTTTCAATTGAGACACCTGTTATCTAATTTTGGAGCCTTTCAGCAAGATGGGAAAGCAGCTGCCAGTCTCCTGCTGTTCCTATCTGTAACAGCACTAGAGCCGCATGCTGTGTCATGAATCTATAGTTGGCTACTTGACAGAGCCCTTAATCATTTTGATGGAGTGCCTTATTATTGGAATTCCCAGTTCCCTGTCCTAAATGGGGGGTGGAATAAGATTTGGTGTGACACATATAGATATGTCACACAAAACAGACTTCGCTTGACACATTTACAATTCCTTAATAACCTGTATTGGACCCCCCTGATAAACTCTTTAAAATGGGTAGATTAACATCTCCTGTCTGTTGCAGATGCCAGGCAGATGATGGAACCCTTAGGCACATATTTTGGTACTGCCCCATGGTCAAGGCTCTATGGGAGGCTATTAAAAACAAGGTAGATCCCTTGTTGGGCAGCATATCAGATTATTTCAGTTCAGCAATTTGCTTAACTGGGCATTTCACCCCTATCCCAGTTAAGCAACAAAGGTATTACATGGCCCTTATTTCTCTCTGTCTCTTAAGCAGCTGCCAGTCTCCTGCTGTTCCTATCTGTAACAGCACTAGAGCCGCATGCTGTGTCACGAATCTATAGTTGGCTACTTGACAGAGCCCTTAATCATTTTGATGGAGTGCCTTATTATTGTAATTCCCAGTTCCCTGTCCTAAATGGGGGGTGGAATAAGATTTGGTGTGACACATATAGATATGTCACACAAAACAGACTTCGCTTGACACATTTACAATTCCTTAATAACCTGTATTGGACCCCCCTGATAAACTCTTTAAAATGGGTAGATTAACATCTCCTGTCTGTTGCAGATGCCAGGCAGATGATGGAACCCTTAGGCACATATTTTGGTACTGCCCCATGGTCAAGGCTCTATGGGAGGCTATTAAAAACAAGGTAGATCCCTTGTTGGGCATATCAGATTATTTCAGTCCAGCAATTTGCTTAACTGGGCATTTCACCCCTATCCCAGTTAAGCAACAAAGGTATTACATGACCCTTATTTCTCTCTGTCTCTTAAGAAAGTAGTCTTACATCACTGGGTTGATTTAAACCTGGTCACTTACATGGAGTGACTACAAGAGTTACTATTAAATCTGAGAGCAGAACAATTCCGGGCCAGTTTTAAAAACTCCCAATCCTTCTACAAGAAGATCTGGGAAAGTATACATACCCTTTATTTGCTGCAAGTCAAACGCCACCCCCCGATATAGATTAGTCCCCCTGGTGGTGCTTTAACTAGATGCACTTATCAAGCTAGCTCCAACCATCCTTTAGACCTGCTTTTCCCATTCTTTTTCCACAAATAGGAAACCAGCCTTAGCCGTGGTGGGGAGGAGGGGAAGTGGTGGGTAGAGGAGGGAGGTAGAGAGGGGAGGGAGGCTTGGGGGGGAGGGTGGATATGGACAATTATTGTGTTATATTTGCAATATTGTTTTTCTTGGATTCGCTGTTTCATGTCCATATTTGTATAAACTAATAAAGATCTTAAATAAAAAAAAAAAAAGTGTTCCTCCAGAACATGCTCCCTGCTGTCCGTGAAAAGGTGGAACCAACAATTTTCCTCGCTATGGACAATTTTGCAGTTGTTCTTTGGAAAGTAGAGTGGGTTTACCAGCTCTACATCCGAGACCTTAGCTCAGGTTCGAAAAAGGTGGTCACAGTACAGTCTACCGACAAGTCCACAACCCACTATACTGTGGAGGACAAGGCCAAGAAAAGAAGCATGCACCTTCAGAAAACTGACAGCATCACCAGTCCGGGAGTGGGAACCGGAACTACAATAAAAACACACATAATTAGAATTCTGATTCCAACTGGGGCAATCAGAACAATCGATCAGACCCTCATACAGAGAGATCACAGAAGAGAACAGAAATCTCCAAAACCTCCTTGGAGAGGTCCGCTGTGTAACAGATGCAGTCCCAGCATGGGCCCTCACAGTGATAGGCCAGGGCAACAGGTCTCAACAGGCCACAGGAATTCTGGAACTGCAGAGCACCAGGACACAATAGGCCTGAACCCTGACACCACTCCCTTTGTGGCAGCCATCCAGCTTGAGGATGAGGTCCAACAAGAACAGGCCCAGACTCTTTTCCAGGAGCACCATGCTGCTAACACTGTGGATTGACACCAATAGTCCCCAGTCCATATTGTGAACAAGCTGGCACTGGACACAAATGGAAGGCCTTGCACCAAGACCATGGTCAGGGGCTGCCAGTTGACAATGCTATTGGATATAGTCATGGCTGTGTCTGTATTACATAATGATGACCTGGCAAACTCTCCTTGGTCTACTGGATGGCAGATTGATACGTCAGATGTGGATGGCACAAAGCTATCTATGTACTGCTCAATAGTGCTCTCAGTGACTATAGACTACCTGAAGGCACACCATACCTTTCAGCTTATGGTGTTGTGTAATCATCCCAACATCATGGGGATTGATTTTCTTGCACCACATAGCTGTGCGGTGCATCTGCTTTTTTTTTTTAGTTGTTTAACCAGAAGTAGCACACTAAGCTGAAAGCTTTTTTACAGGTGCAACCTGGGAGCACAGGGAAGTTAAGCGACTTGCTAAAGGTCACACAGTATGCAAGTGGAAGCTGTGGGATTCAAACCCAGGTCTGGTCTGCTGGGTGTTACCAGATTTGCAGCTCAGAGCCTTAAACTGTGCTATACTGCCCCTGGTTAATATGCCGTTGATCCAAATCAGAGGACAATACCATACTGTCATGATTTCTGATTCGTATGTGGTTGCAACCATAACCAACAATGACAAGGAATATGACATCATAGCTCTATTCCAAAACCATGAGTTAGTCAAAAGACTCCTCCACATCCTGCAGAAGCATTTGGATGCATTCATCACAGACAAGCATAATTGTGTAAGGATGCAAACTGTCATCAAAGTTCCAGGCCCAGCACATGGAAGGCAAAGGCAATAACCTTTTCCTGCTGAGGCCCTACCATCACTCAGAGAAACCATTCTGTCACTCCTCAAACAAGGTGTGATCAGGACTTGTGTCTCTACTGTCAATAAACCTATTTGGCCTGTGAGCAAACCCATGGGAACTTGGAAACTCACAAATGATTACAGGACACTTAACCAAGTCACTCCTAGCTGCTCACCTACAGTAGCCTCAGCACCTGATGTGTTCAAATTGCTGATCCCTGACCATGAGTGATTCAGTACTCTTGACATCTCCAAAGGTTTTTGGTCACTGCCACTGGCACTCAAAAGCCAATACAAATCTGCCTTCACCTTTGAAAGTAAGCAGTACACATGGGCCTGTTTTCCCCAGGGGTACCACAATAGCCCATCTCTCTTCCATCTACACATGATGGATGCCCTGGAGGGTTTCTCTGCCCCACATTGTATTCTGCAGTATGTGAATGACCTATTGTTGGCAACAGCCACCAAGGAACAGCACTCTGACCTCTTGGATGAACTACTGACCCTCTTACAGAGGGCAGGCCTGAAATGCAATCATGCAATGGCACAACTCTGCCAGACAGAAGTCATTTTTTGGCTTACGCATAACAGACAAAGGCAGAAATCTGACCTGGTAGAAGATCCAAGGTCTACAGGTCTTGGCCTCTGCTCCAGCCTTGGTGAACCCAAATCCGGCATTGCCCTTCCATCTGGAATCAGACATCTCAGACATTGCTATGTCTGCGGTCCTTGCTCAGAAAGTCAATGGTACCATTAAACCTATTGCATATGCATCTCAAATGTTTTCACCAGTGGAACAGAAGTGCAGCCTTTGTGAAAGGAACCTTCTGTCTACCTACTGGGCTGTCAAACATTTCTTGTAAATCATTGGGTACTCACCTATCATTATAAACACCAACCACACCACCACAACTTTCTTGCTTTCAGACAGTGAAGGACGGATCAGTATCCAACACCAGACTGACTCACTGGTGTCTTCTTCTCCAGGACCATGACATCCAGGTCCACACTGTCAAAATGTCTTCCATCATGGCCCATGGGCTCTTCTACCAAGGACAGCCACACAATAGTGCACTATAACCCCATGACTTGTCTGATTCAGGCCCATTTCTCCTTGCTACTCCAAAGCTCCTTGCAGACACCTCCCTGTGTCATGTCTTCACAGATGGCTTAGCCTCATATCACCAAAGAGAACAGGTAGCTGGACTTGGGGTGCTCATCGTGTATCCCAGTGGCAACACTGTTGGACTCTCCAAGCTTTGCAATGTTGTATCTTCACAGTATGCAGAGCTGGCAGCTGTGGCCTGTGCCCTTGAGTTCATGCAACATGGCACCAAGGACACCATTATTTTAGTAGACTCCAACTGGGTCTGCTGTTCCCTCACTAAATTCTTACCATTCTGGCAGATGAACCCCTTTGCATCTTCTGATGGCATCCCAGTGAAATATAAAGGACCTGTGATTTATATTCATGAACTGGCTCAGGACCTAAAACACAAGCTCTTCATCTACAAGCTTAAAGCCCATTCAAAAACAAACCCCTAGCAGTCTTACAACAACCAAGCAGACACTCTTGCAAAAGATGGTGCTCAAGGGGGGGGGACACGAGGATGATGGATCATCTGAATGCCAAACAGCTGTAAAAATTGCTGCTATCAAAAAGAAACCAGAACCATTTGAGCCATTGGAGTTGTCTATGGCACAACTTGCAGATCCCCAACTGAAAGATGTATTCCAGCTCCTTGACAAAGGAACTGAACAAGATCCACCCACCCACAGTCCATGCAAAAGACATACAGGTAGATTACATTTGTCACAAGATGGCAAACTCAGCTGGCATCAACCAGAAGACTCATCCCATAAATTGTGGGTGGTCCCTCAAGTACTGAGATCTGACCTTCTCCACCAGGTGCATGACACTCCCACTGGTGGACATAAGGGAGTTGAAAATACACTCTAGATATTCAAAACTGTTGGTTGGTGGACTGGCCTCACTAACGATGTCTGGCACTATATTGACAACTGTCCAATCCATGCACAAAACAACCCCATACCAACCAAATATAATGCCAAGTTACTACCACAGAGACATTCTGGTCCCTGGCATGCAATGCAAATTGACTTTACCGCACACACACACACACACACACACACACACACACACACACACACACATACACACACACACACACACTCCGCTGCTAGGGAACATTTAAAACATTATACTTTTATTTTCAAAATAAGTGGTGACACCCCACAAGTGCACAGGTCAATGTTTCAAGCCAGCAGACTCTTTTTGAAGACTACAGCCCCCTCTAGTGTGAAACATACATAGTGCAGTACCTTATTTATTCTATTATGGCTGCAATTACCATATAACCAAACTAACTTCATTTAAGCACCATATAAATTATACTAATATATATATATATATTAAATAAAGTGCCTCTATCCCACTAAAATCTGATTGTAACTTATCAAAATGATAAATACATATGGATATATCTCATCTCACAATGTTATACTATAATGAAGCGTCCAAACCTTTACACACTATCCCCCCCCAATATATACAATCTATAAATATTGTAATGCACATTAATCTTCATATTAGATTGCGTTAAATGGTTATATAATATATGGTAATCTCATAATGATCAATCCTAAAATAGTACTGCAGTAAAATTATGTAAGCAGACAAAAAAATACATAAATATTTAGCATCAATGGATATCACTATAATACTATAAAGTGAATAAATGCCAGTCCACTATAAAAGACACTGGGCTGGATATTCAAAAGGGATGCACCATGCGCAACAGAGATGTGCCAGCGTAAGTACGGAAATGCGCCATTGTGTGATATTCAGCGGGAGGCAGCTGCGCCGCTCAAGTTGCAATGCGCAAGAGCGCAATAGTAATGAACGCATGTGCAACCATAGGGGGAGGAACAATGAATAACATGCACAGTGCGATATTCAACAGCATGCGCCATGTGCAATAGGGGAGCTAGCGGAAGTTGCGCAACAGCGGAAATTATCCAAAATAAAAAGGAATCAAGAGAGGGGCACAAGAACACTACAGGGAAGCCACAGGTGGGAGAGAGCCGACAGGCACAAGGCAGAGGCTAGCAGTGAGCAGGACTGGGCAGGAACAGGAGCAGGAACAGGACAGAGCACTTCTGGAGTTAACCAGGAACAGGAAAGGAGTGGGGAGCCTGTGCAACCGTGCAGGATTGCTAGGGTAATGCCACAGTGGACTGAGAGCAGTGACAGTAGGCAGGACAGCCACAGCCAAAGGCCGGAGGTGTACCCTGTGCAGGGGGAGCATCATAAATGGACAGCGGGGGGAACGGGATAACAGCTGCCGGGGGGGAACACCATCCAGGGACATGTCCAGTTCCACCTTCCAGATGGAGGCGATAATGAGGGGTGTGAGAAGGCAGGCAGCAGGGGGGCACAGCCATGGAAGGGCCCGTCGGCGGTATGCCCAAAACAGGCAGCACCAAGCCCGCACCACCTTCGAACACTACTCTGACACAGATATTGTGGGCCAGTACCGCCTGAACCGGGCAATCCTGAGGAGGGTCTGTGAGCTGTGCTGTGATGAGATGCAGACACCCACATGACGGAGCCATGCTCTGTCAGTGGAGACAAAGGTGACAGCTGTCATGTGCCTGCTCACCACGGGCACCTTCCAGAGACCAGCAGGGGACACAACAGGTATAACCCAGTTGGCCGCGTCACACCTACTCACACAATTCCTCAGCGCACTGCTGCCGCATGCTGTGAAAAACATCCATTTCCCCAGCACACAGGCGGAGCACGCAGCACACATACAAGAGTTCCACAGGGTAGCATGGATGCCTAGCATGCTCAGGCCATTGACTGAACCCATGTGGTCATCTGCACGCCACCTGCCCCGGATGGTGTGACCTACTTAAACCTGAAGAGGTATGCCAGCATCAACTGCCAGGTGGTGTGTGATGCCGGGGGGCACATAACCAATGTCTGTGCCATGCACCCTGGGGAGCACATGATGCCTTCATCTGGCACCAGTCCACACTGTGCCACAGGTTTCAGAGTGGGGACATCCCCACTGGACACCTTGTGGGAGAGTATGCATATCACGCAGGATGACATGAGCAGATGTGGGGAGTGCATAGCCAGAGGTGTCATGGGTACTGGCCCTGATGGCCCATGGCAAAGCAATGTAGACCACCATACTAATGTCCATCTTCTACACACAGGTGACAGTGGATACCCACTCCATCCCAGGCTGCTCACACCATACCAGTGCCCCATGACCCCATCGCAGCTATGGTACAGTGAGGCACACGCCACAACACAGAATGTCATCGAGTGGGTGTTTGGGATGCTGAAGGCACATTTCTGGTGCCTGGACACGTCTGGCGGTGCCCTATAGTACAGTCCCTCGAAGGCCTGTGGGCTATTCCTGGCCTGCTGCATCCTGTACAACATGGACAACAACTGTGGGATAGTCATAGAGGTCAAAGAGGGGGACAGCAGTGGGGATGATGAGGATGTTGGTCCAGACGGTGATGGTCAGCCACCCCCTGGACAAAGGGACCACTGCCTTATCTGGATGTCACAGCTGCACTGGGACACCATCACAGAAGAGCACTTCGGCCAACACAGGTACAGTAGGTCACAGGGTCATGTGCAACCACCAATGCCAAAGGCACAGCCCACAGACAGGCATGGATGAAACCCAGGGGTGGATGGCGGCAAGGGAATGGGTCTGAGTGTGGCACCGCACATGCCGTCAGGGATGGGCAGGGGCCAAACATGACACTTGCGCACACACACACATACACACACACACCACAAGACATGCACAAGGGGTAGCTGGCATGCCAACCTCAAATGCAACCCCTACCCCCACACAGATCCACACACGACCATGCCTAGTGGCCATCACTGTGCACGCCTCAGACGCTGGGCACCATTGCACACTGGCGGAAAGTGCAACGTAGGCATCATCATGCACACGCCACAGTGGCCAGCAGCTGGGAGGATGTGCACAGGGACCGTGTGTGTGCAGAGCCATGTACCCAACCCGTGCATCGCACGATACACACCACACTGCACACAGGGCAGCAGCAGACAGTGGCCATGGTGGGAGACAGGTCAGTCAGGTGACACAGTGCCACGGCCACCACGGATACGAGGGCAGCCCCGCCAAGACCTGCCAGCCATGCCAGGCTGACCATTGGCCTCATGGGGTGGCACTGACTGTCCCCCAGAGTGATGCTGCAGGAATGCAACCTTGTTTGTGCAGGTGTCTGCAGCTCACTGAACATGCCCTCACCAGGCATGCTCAGTATGCACTTAGCCGAACCTGGTGTCGACATAGCAGGTGTCGCATGGTGCTGGGAATGGGGGGTGGACATGACACTGCATGGTGTCTGTGGCGCATGGGCACCGAACTTGATGCCCAATGTGGCCATGACAGCTGTGAATGCATGTGTCTGCCTGTCAATGGCAGCAGTCACATCCTCCCACTGCCGGGCCATCTCTGCCAGGAGCAGACCTTGGTCTCTGCTGTGCTGCTCCTCTGCCTGGTGCAGAACCACACTGAGTGCATCCACCGCAGTCACAAGCCACAACTGCTGATCCACTGAAGCCTGGAGTAAATGGCTGTGCTCATCAAAGAGGTTATCCGTCAGTTCAGCATGCTGTCCCTCATGGTTTTCCTGACCCTGCTGGGCAGCACCCCCTGACGATGGGAGCTGCACACCAGAGCCATGCTGAGGCATGTCCACACATGGTGCACTGCCACTGCCCACGACACTGTCCCCCGTCACCATTTACCAACTGCTGGCACTGCCCCTCCAGCTGCCGATCACCAGGGTTCACCAGCACCACCGCAGTGGCCGCAACAGCCCCATCGGCCTGAAACGCACACCAGTGCTGCCCCACTGGGGCATACAGGCACATGCTGGGACTGTGTTGTCATGCAGGCCTCCACGGCGGCACTAGCCATGGCTACGCCCAAGCCGTTTCCTGCTGTGGGACCATCCTTCGTCCCACACGTATCACTGTCCAGGACATGTGATCCATCATCATCAGTGCTGGATCTGGCACCAGTCCGTGTCCCAACATGCTGTAGTCCATGGGCGCTGTCAAGCTGGGACACAGGCAGGGCCTAGTCCGCACCTGCACCACCATCTTCAGTCTGGACAAACAGGCAGGTATGCAGTGGTTCTGTCCCTATGACACCTGTGGAGGTGGATGGGCATTCCTCCGTGTCCATGGCATCACCCTTGGTGGACACATCCACCGCTGCTGACCCATGTAGATGCTCAGGAGCTGTAAGGGGAACACAGTAGCATTACTGTCTCCGCCCTACCCTATGGCATTCCCCCCCACCACCCACACAGTGACAGCATGGGACCTACCATGCAGTGATGGGCTGCCACCTATCTGGAAGCCACCACCAGGAATGCCTTCTATGGCACAACGCTGCATGCTGCTGGCCACTCACTCCTCCTGTGGCATTAGGCATGGCACATCCAGCTGTCCACCACCTGTGGCAGCATGTGCTGCCCTTGATGGCAGCCACCTTATCCTTTATCCTCCTCCTGTCTGTGCTGACCTTCTTTTTACACTCCTGCACGGACCACTGGTGGCTGCCATGCTGGTTCACGGCACGTGCAACCTCGCCCCATGCTGAAGCATGGGCCTGTGGCATTCCATGCTGTCCACTGAGCAGTGGTTCCTTGTCAAGATGGGCCTCGAACAGGGCATCTGATTCAGCCCAGGTGAAGATGGGCCTCCTCCTTCTCCCCCATCCCTGTTTCTCCTCATCCTCTCATTCGGTCATGATAGAACCTGTGGGAATGACAGGTGTTACCATTGAATGTGCAGTCCCATGCATCCCACACACACCACAGTCCACACATCCAAACAGCATGCAACCCACCACAATAGACTGCAATACCTAACTATGTCATCTGAAGCCCCATGGTGCATTTATATAGTGCAACGCATGCAAATGAGGTGAGACACAACTTTAAGCAGATGCTAATACTGTGGTTGCACCATGGAATTGCTGATGAACTGATCTGCATATGCTGGCTGAATATCGTGCTGTTGCGCCTTGCACAATGCTGTTGAGCATGCTCAGGCAATGGTGCAGCTCTGTGACATGCACAGTAGGCACCGCACGGCGGATGCCTGGGGTGCTGACACAGACGCCTGCCATGTTGATGATGTGCTGTGCATGGGAGGCAGTGCAGAGCACGGCCACCACTGTGCCAGTGGCACTAGTGCACTGTTCTCACATGTGGCACTCGTGCCCTGGTGCGCCATAGGCACCATGGAACCATAGCGTGGTAGGCCACTGCAGGGTGTCACACACAGGCACCCTACCATGCTACACACAGGGAGTCCCAACAGTGCTGTGGCACTCCGAATGCACGGACCCTTGACCTTGCGGTTGACCTTTGCCTCTTAGGCACCATGCATCTGCATGGGTGCACCCTTATCATGCTGTTCAGAGACAGTGTGATGGGGAATGTCGGCGCTGTACCATGCAGCCTCCACACATGGGGGACATGTGCTACAGAGCGCCATTTTGTTATCTGGACTGACTGAAAGATGTCACGCAGGAGAGCCCAGCAGTGGAGCGTAGTTGAGCTGGCCAACCTTGTGGCCATTGTTGAGCCCCATGCTGGGGCCCTGTTTGACCAGGACCCACTGAATAGGTCACACAGTGCCGTGTGGGTGGAGGTTGCAGAGGGCATGGAGGAGGCCACAGGTATTGCCCATTCCGGTAAGCAGTGTTGCCACCAGTATGGGGGCCTCTGGTGGAGGGACCCAGATAGACTGGGGCATCTACAGACATGTGCCTGGCAAAGCACCATGCCATGGCCAGGTAGGTGCTCCATCCACACACTGGTAGCATCCATCCATCTGGGTATCACGGTGTACATGTGTCCACCCCACAGGGAGGTGGGGGGCCATCCAGTGTGAGAGGTGGTGGTGGTGGGGTTGTGGCATGACTGGGCTGTGCTGGAATGCACACACCAGGGGGGTCTTTGCTACTGGTTTGTACTGATATTCCCATCTCCATGTTTGCACCCAGGGCCTGGAGGAGCATCGTAGGGCGAGGGAAGCCCGAGCTGACTGGGACAGGGCTGGTGCGCTGCAGCAGAGTCACAGAGGAGGGACCATGGTTCAGCAGCACCCAGCTGGAATGGATGTAGGTGAGTGCCTTTTTTCCTCTCACATCTGTGCATGCTGTGTTGCAGGGCTGGTGGTGGGGCATGGCCACCAGCACTTAGCCCCACCACCGTGCATGCCACATGGTACACTCAGCACTGTCCTGTGGCACTGCATGTATGGGTGGGCATCGCTGGTGGTCCACATGTACACTGGGTACATGGCTGTTCCACTGCCTTCGCACCACATAGCCATGTCACTTTGCAGCCTCGGTAGTGCTATGCGGGACATGGGCGGTGGGTGTGTGCAGCAGTCCACATGGCTGTGGGTGCCTGGGTAGGCAGGTCTTGTGGACACGGTCACTGTGAATGGTCGCACACCATCACAGGGGCATGGCCCATGGCTGTATGCCATGCACAATGGGTGGGCTGCAGGGGGCTGAACAGTCACACACATTGACTCTGCTCCCTTGTCCTAGGTGGACAATGCAGGACAGCGATGGAGTGAGGACTGCAGGAGCTGCTGCAGCTTGCCAGGGCAATGCTGGAAATTCTGCAGAGGATGGAGCGGGATGGGGTCCAGCACCTCAGTGGAAGGAGATGGCACAGGAGTGAAGAGCGGGGCAGGTGATAGGCCCTCTATGGCCCCATGTTAAATTCCCCCCCCCGGACTCACCCTCACCCCCCTTCTTCCCTCTCCCATTTGTTTACCCTGCCCCATGCCAGCCCCCTCCTGGTTTGTGGCACTTCCCCCCCACCCTTGTATAAGGTTGTAAATATGTTTGGTTGTTGAATTTGTTTAATATATACATTTTGTTATGACAACTATGGTGGTCTCTGATTTGCAGTGAGCTACAGGTGCTTGGCTGCAGTGGTGTGCATAGCATCAGGGGTGGTGCAGTCCTGGGCTTGTGTTTGTGTCCATCAGGGACCTGTCTATGGTGTGGGTGGGGGACTCGGTCACTCTCTCTGCTATGTGTGTTCTCTGTGCACTGAACGCCTGTGTGCAGTGGACCATGGTGCATGCACTGTGTCCATGGCACCCCTATCAGACTGTCCATGGCCTGTGCAGCTGACACTCTTGCATGTCTGTGCTATGCACTGTCTGCTGGCATGTCAGTGGTGGTTGTCCATGCTGGCCACCCCCTGGATCCGGCACAATGGCGGATTGCCTCCTGCCACCGGTATGGTGCACATCTGCCTCGGGTCGCACTGTGGCCTCTACTGTTGTTATCCCCTCTCCATGCTGTTGCTTTTGTCTGTTGCAGAGAATGTGCTCCGATGTCTGTCACTTGTGCTCCAGTCGCATGCTGGTGGCAGACGGTTTCATGGTGCATGCGCAGAGTGGCTGGTACACCTGTGCCATGGAGGGGTGCTGGTCGTGGGTACACAGCTGCTGTGGTCGCACACCAGTGGGTTTGTTGCCCCACTATTGTGTTCCTGTATTGGGGTGCCCTTGGGTATGGGTGGGTGTTTGTCCATGCCCTTTGTTGCATTCTGTGTGGTGCATGCTTCCATGCACCACTCTGGGCATCTGTGCTGGCTGTTGGGGGCCAGTGCTGGGACAGGGTGCATGCTTGACTGGGTGTGAGGGGTGCAGTCCTGCTGGTGGTGGGGTCCAGGGCAGGCCCTGTCGCATGCGGGGTACCTCAGGTGCCGATGCAGGGTCAATCTCTCGGCTGTGCCTCGGGGGGGCTGTGCAGGGTGGCACTGTATCTGCAGTTGTTGTGTCAGTGGCTGCTGCCACCCACTGCAGGGTACTCACAGTGGGGCTGCCATGCATGGCTCCATGGTACACAGGGTTGCATTGTCACAGTGGGGGTGGTGGCATGCATAAGGAGACGTGCACTGTTGGGTGCTGATCTTGGTCAGGGTGTCTAGGGATCACTGTGCAGGGTGTGCCATGCATTGGTGGGATGGTGTAGCACAGGGTGGCCTGATCTCCTTGTGTTCCAGTCACAGCTTGCCAGATGGTGTGCTGGGGAACCATGCCTCGGCTGTGGAATTCTTGCTGGTGTCCATGGGCTGGTGGTTCTTCCAGCTCCTCTCAGGTTTTGCGTTTCATGGGGTGTGGGGGGTGGGCTGTCTGCTCTACTGTGTGCTCCTCTGCCCATGTCTTCCATGGGTGGTGCACCACTGCATCCTGTTGTTGTGCATCCCTGTTGTGCTACTGTGCTGTTACCCTGCTCCACTGCACATCCCTCGTTGTGCTACTGTGCATCAGCCCTGCACCACTGTGCATCCCTGGTTGTGCCATGGTGCAGTTGGCACGATATTCAGTTGTGTTGTGCAAGCGCACCTTGGCCTGCGCTGTGTTTGAACATTGCGCATGTTGCACTTGGATGCACTGCACTTGTGCCTGCTCCTGCTATTGCGCTACTTTGTGGTGCAGTTTGAATATCTGGGCCACTGTGTAAGTATCTGAAAAATACTGTGAAGATATTCAAACATATTAAATACAGTGGTTCCTAGCACTCAATGAAGAGGGAGTTTACAATATTACAAAATACACTTCCAATTCTCTTACTATCTACGTGTTGATAATGGGACTAACTGAAAATGTCTATTTAGTCCAGGCCTCTCACCAGCCCTCTATTTGTATCGTCAAAAGGTCTCTTGGCTTAATAAGTTGTCCAGGTCACCATCTCTTCTTCCAATGGAGACATTTTCAATCCCACTCAATTTAGAGCCTTGTCCAGGATCTTGTTGCTTCACATGTATCTCAAGTGCATTTTCCTTTGTCCCCAACCTAATGTGCCTTAAATGTTGTACTATGCAAAATACCAGTTTCATTTTAGTTTTACCCACATAGAAGCTGTTATAGGTGCACTTTGCCAGATAAACCACTGATTCAGTGTTACATATAATGAAGTCCTGTACCTTATATCTCACATTATTGGCAACAAAACATTCATCTCCCACTTGTATATGTTGGCACACAGAACAATTGCCACATCTGAAGTTACCATTTGGCAAGTTACCATTCCTGGGCATCTTGTTGGGGTCCAGAGAACTGTGGACTATTTTCTCACATAGATTACTCCCTCTTCTATAGGTGATCATAGGGCCTCTATTCACAACATCTCTCAGTGCTGGTTCCACTGCCAATATATGCATGTTCTTCCTAACTATGTCCACAATGTGTTGGCTCTGGGAAGTAAAGGTAAGAATAAAGTTAGGACCATTTTCATCCCATTTTATCTGTTTATTCTGTTTTCTTTTTTGTTTCAACAGTTCTTATCTATCCATTTGGTTTACTACATTCTTTGCTTTCTCCAGAGTACTCTCTTCATACCTCCTTCCCCTGACCCTATCAATCATTTCCTCACTTGCTTGTTCATATCCCTCCACTGCACTACAATTTCTTTTGAGTCTAATAAACTGACCCTTCAGGATGTTTCTCACAATATGTTTCGGGTGGCAGCTATCATGATGTAGGATGGAATTACGATCAGTTTCCTCCCTATATACCTGGATCTCAACTTCCCCATCATCATTTTTCATTATCAATAGATCCAAGAAGGCAACCTCTTTCTCACTTGTAATAATGGAAAACTTTAGATTCTCATTGCTTCCATCTAAGTACAAAACAAACTGCTGCAATTCTGTTCGGTTCCCCTTCCTTATTATAAATATATCATCAATGAAGCATTTGTATATGTCCAGATACATATAGAATAGATTTATATCTGGATCCTATACAAACTTAAGGTCCCACTCTGCAAGATAAGGTGGTTGTTTGCTGGTGTTGGATAAAGTTAAGTATAGCAGTGGGATGTGTGAAATGTTATCTGATGACTCTGTTCTTCAGAAAATGTGTATGGATCCAACTATGTCCTTTAAGAATGAGATTGATGTGACACTACATGAAGCAGTGATGGATGGATGTATAGATATACAGACCTTGGAATTCCTAATGATCCAAAACCCCAGAAGGGCAGTGATTTTTGGTCTCCGTAAAGTACAGAAGAATTTGAATACCCCCCATGAGACCCATTGTATCTAGCAATGGATCTGTTACTGAACCATTGGCTCAATACATAGATGATCATATTAAGGGTGTGGCTCAGTGTTTGAGGGCATACCTTAGGGACACCATGCATGTTCTGGAACTTTTGTTTGAAGTAGACATGCAACTGAAATGGTATATGGTTACTTTAATGTAGCAACATTGTATACAACTATACCACACTTGGAGGGATTAGAGGCTCTGAGACAAGCCCTGTACAGGGAAACTGCATATTCTGGTGAACTAATTGAGTTCCTGCTGACACTAACTGAACATGTGCTCACAAAAAATGTGTTTTTGTTTGTAGAGACTATGTATCATCAGATAAGTGCCATGGCAATGGGGGAGGCTGTGGCTCCCAATTATGCCAATATATATCTTGCAGAGTGCTGTGCAAGAAAGGGCTACCATTATTTGTGTCATTGTGATGTTTTCGATATTATCAAACCAGTTTTTGGATACTCTCCTTACAGCATTGATTGGTCCTTTACATTGGACCAGGACAGTACTGCTAATGACACAGATACCCCTGAAGCATGATCAGCAACACCACCACTGGCGAACAGTGGGCAACCCTACAAGACCTATATAGAAGAGGTTCATTGACTAACTTCAAGACTATTGAATCACCACCACCACTGGTGAACAGTGGACAACCCTACAAGGCCTATATAGAAGAGGTTCATTGGCTAACTTCAAGACTATCGAATCAATCTCACACCTTCCCAGTCCAACTGCAAAAATGGAGATTGCCAACTATTAAAATGACTTGCAATTCTGATGGACAGTACTGCATTGTCACTAATCATAAAACTTTTTCCTATGGTCAAAAAGTTTGTGAAATACCACATCCTAACTTTTGTTTTATTCCTCATCAAACTACTGTTATAGGACACACAGTGATTACTTTTGTTCCCATCATGGAACCTGATGTTACTGATGATGACCCTGAGTATTTGCTTGCTCTATCTCAATATTCACCTATCTTTAACATTCACATAGACCCACTGACATTGACACTGAAATCCCTTTTAGAGAGGAAAGACACACACCTCATCCACATCAGTAACAGCATCTCCACTGCTGGAAATGCCATTATTTATTTATTTATTTATTTTTTGAATTTTGCTGACCCGGTAGGCCCACTGAGACTAGAAGTCCAATTTTCAGGGGTGACCGGAAGGAGGGGGGATACAGATGGCAACCAACTGAAACTGAACCAGATTAAGCTGTTGGTAGTATTTTTAGTGAATGGGGCAAATTTGGCCAGGACACCAGGGAAATTCCCCTACTCGTCAGTAAGGGGAAACTCTGTCTGCTGGGATGGCTGACTCAGCTGGCAAGCAGGCAGCAATGCTGCAAGACGTGCTGCAGGCTGCAGAGAAGTCCTCTCTTCTTGAGGTGGACAATATGGAACCAGAAGTGTTTTTTGAAGCTTCGGCTAATATGGAATCATTTAATGAGATTGAAGACCTTACCTCTACTAAGCAGACTGGATGTATAGAAGATTCTGCTGTGCAACAGTTGGAAATGACAGGAGATTTACAGCTTCAGAATTCACAAAGCTGCAACAGGTTGCAGCTTATGGCTATCACAGAAAAAGATCCAAAAGCTTTGTTACTTTTAATGGCTTCGGAGGACGCTAAATATGTTGAACTAAAAGAAACTCTCTCGGTGGCCTTGGCAACAGTTGAACAGTCCCACAAAGCAGAAGTTGCCATGTCGACTGTGTCTGTTTCTAAACCTCCGGTTGCCGAGGTTGTAAATATCCCTTCAGTGACTCATGACAAGCGCATTCCAGCACATGACATGAGTACTGTCATTATTGTCACTTCTGCTGATCAGGATAAGGCCACTGTTTTTTCATTTGCTGCAAAGGCAGAAAAATGAGATGAACAAAGCATTTCAAAAACCTCCCATAGACAATCCTCTTCTTGTGCGGACCAGGTAGAGGAGGCTGAAGCCTCATGGTCTGTAGACTCTGCCATGAAAGCAGCCAGATGGGCATAGATCCTTGATTCTGGATGCTGGATATTGGGGTTTTCACCTATTAAAATACCGGGGCTCTGTATGGGCAAGGTGGGTCAATCAGTCTCCCCTCAAGCTCCTACTTTTACAATCCCTGAAAGTGGCCTGTTGTTTCTGACTTCCAAAATGGGGGTTGATGGTGTTTCTACACCTGAAAAGGAGATGCCTGTTGATTCTCCACTGGCTTTATCTTTGGATTTAATGCTGACACAGAATCCTATCCTAAGGCTGGACACTGCTAGCTTTGACACATCCAAACCGGCCAAAGAAGACTCCTCTTCTAAGCTATCACCCTTCTCCTCGATGGAACATCTCGATATGTATTCACCTGCGGAGGAACCTGAAGGCCCACATTCTGGCCCGTCTACTAATCCACGTAATACTTCTTGTTCCTATGCTTCCTTTTTTTGGACTCCAACTTTTTCAGCTAAAAGACATAATGCTGGCAGATTTCTTTAGAAAGAGGGAATGGAAATTTTTCCAGATCAAAAATTTGTAGCTAAAAGTATATTGAAGGACAGCTTGCATTTTACTTCCCTTGAAATGTATGCATTGATTCATGTCTCAGGTGAAAAGATATTTGATGTCAGCTTTAAACTAAGTAGTGGGTTTGACAAGTTTTGGGATCCTTATCATAAGGTTAAGAAAACACCTTTATGGTCACCTTTTGAAGTGATACCATTAACTAAACCAGCTCACAGGACCATAACTGTACTGTTTAGGAATGAAGGTGTGTGTGTCACTGACCTCCTTTTCTGGTTAAATCAACATTGTATAGTACTGGGGCATCCAGAAGTGATTTTTGATATGGGAGATACAGTATTTGGACTGGAGGTTGGAAGATTAATGTGATTTTACGTTAATCTGGGGATGGGTTGCAACATTTCCCTAACTGTATTTTTTTTTAGGTAGGGAAAGGGGAATGCTTTTTTATGCTGGGCAACCTAGGTCTTGTTACAGATGTGGCAAACAAGGCCATATTAGCAGTGTTTGTGACCAACTGCATTGTTTGCTTTGTAACTCTCTTGGTCATACTCATACACAGTGTAAGAATAATTCAGTTTGCACTTTGTGTGGTCTGCTGGGACATTCCTATGCTACCTGCCCAGCAGCTGCGCATAGGCAACCAGACACACATGATTCAGAGGAACAAAGATTAATGGTGGCCATAGCTCAAAGATCCCACTCCTCCAAGCCAGAACAGCCATTCCCTGCAGAATCTGAAATGTCTCCTGCCCCCTCACTCCCCAACCCCTCCTTCTTGAATCTGAGGTTGTCTTGGATGATACTGAGGTTATTTCTGTGTTTCATCCAACTATACCCCCACCTTCTATTTCTGAGCCCTTAACAGATGCAGTTTCTATGCCCCCACATCCCCTAAGGAGTTATTTTCTCAACCAAGAGTGACTAGAAGACTGTCCAGTGCCCTACAACCTGCTTCAAAAGTCTCTAAACTTTCTAGTACTCCCACTATGAATCGGTTCCATGTTCTTCTACTTGCTCAGAACGTTTCCGATGCTGACTTGGAGTCCTCCCAAATGGGGTGGAGCACCAAATCAGACAGCATGATAAGGGGTCAGAGGAAGAACAACATCATCTCTCACCTATTGTTATCCCAGGGCACAAAAAAGGTAAAAAGCATAGACGCAAGCCTCCCTGAGGGCTGACCTTTGATTGTTAAATATGACTCTATCCTTACAATTCTGTTCACTTAAGGTGAATATTGTCAAAAATAAAGTAAGACAAGCAGCTATTTTTTCATTTTTAAGAACTACAGGATTCAATATTTTTTTTTTGCAAGATACGTGACTTTGCAGGAGCTTTCTTATGTGGCTAAGTGGTGGTGTTACAGCATATCTTATTGGTCTCTGGGTTTAGAGCCCTGCACTGGGGTAGCTATTTTGTTTAACAATATCTCAGTTGCTGTTCTAAAGCTTATTGACTTGGTACCTGGATGAGCTTTAATACTAAATGTTTTATTACAAGGTATTTGTTTTCGTTTGATTAATGTTTATGCTCCTCAAACAAAGATGGCCAGGGTTGAACTATTTAGGGCTATACAACCTTACCTTCATACCCCACATCATGTTGTTCGGGGAGGAGACTTTAATTGTGGTTTGTCATATAAGGACAGGGGAAGTGGTACTACCACAACAAAACAGTTCTGTGATTCATCCTGTCTAGCTGCGGTAGTGCAAACAGCAAATTTAAGTGATGCATATGTCAGGCTACAAGAATATCCAGTGCCCATATTTCATAAAGGTATATTGGGTGCTAGAATCAATTTCTTTTTTCTTGATAAATTATTATCCATACATTCAGTTGCTGTTATTCCTGTAGAATTTTCTGATCATTCTGCATTGAGAATCTTAGTGGGTTCAAACCATGATTTACTAGCGTGGAGGGGTATTTTGCGTTTGAACTCTGACCTATTAACTAATCAGGAAGTGTTGCAACATTTAAATTATTTTTTCTTTACTCGAAAATCCCTTTATGAAATGTATGATGACCCTTTAGGTTGGTGGCTTGACACCAAATGGGATTTAGTCATTTTATTGAAATCATTGGGGGAAACTTCCAGGGAGTAGGCTTGTTTTTCATACTTACAGAATCGACAACACTTACAAAAAGTAATGTCTTTAGCTCAGTCTACCAAACATGATTTTTCTACCCAAACTAAACAGATAAAGGATAAAATGTCATCCTTTCATCTGGCTCAATCTCAGGCTCTGAAATTTCAGCAGCAATATGGTATGAAGGGTACCATTGCAACACTTTGTCCCTTTCTTAGTTGCATGAACAGAGTAGGAAAAAGGTTTTTGACAGCATAAGAGGACAAGATTCTTTAAAAACATCCTATTTAGACATAATGTCTGAAGTATCTGAAGTGTCTAATTACACCCAGTCACTTTTTCAGGCACATAGAGTTGACATAACAGCTGCAGAGCAATTTTTGCAATAAGTTATAGTCCCTGATTGTCCCTCTTCCACACTACAACAGCTGGTTGATCCAAGTTTCTCTGCAAGAAGTTGTTAGTGCAATTCTGTCCTTACAGTCTCATAAAGCTCCTGGGAGGGATGGCCTACCAACAGAAGTTTATCAACTCATGAATGAGGTCTTTTCTCAGGAGCTTTCAGCTGTTTATAATTTTTTTATTGTTTAGTGCAGACTTTCCTTTGGACATGGTGGGTGGCGACCTTATCTTTTCATTTAAAAAAGGAGACAAAGCAGAACTTTCCAATTGGAAGCCTATTAGTCTCCTTAATGTTGACTTGAAAATTCTAATGAAAATACTTAATACGCTTCTTTTGACAGCTGCCCGGTTCTTAATTTCTCCAGCGCAATCCTGTGCTGTGCCGGGACGCACAATCACTGATCAGCTGATATTTTTAAGGGAACCTTTTGATAGATCTCGTACTATGGGCCATTCAAATTTCATTTTGTCACTTGACCAGAAAGGGGCATTTGATTCTGTAAGCCATGAATTTTTATGGTTTACACTCTGACATTATGGAATCCCTCTTCTCTTTATTAATTGGCTAAAAAAAATGTATAGGCATGCTACTGTAACCCCTATGGTTAATGGGCACCTTGGGCCACTCCTTCCTGTGCATCAATGAGTAAAACAAGGATGCCCTATCAGTCCCTTATTATATGTATTTAGCATCAATCCTTTCTTATTATTTAAATTATCTGATTCCTCCCATCAAAGTTACTGGAGTTCCCCTTTCCCTCTCTACTTTGGCCTATGCAGATGATATTTGTATTTGTACCGCTAAGGTTTCACATATTCAGATGGCTGTTTCCTTATGTGACCCCTTTGGAACTATTTCTGGCACTTCTCTTAGCAAGTTGAAGTGTGTGGGTTTTGAGTTGGGGGCTGCCTTCCCAACTCAGGATTCAATTTCAGGTATAAAATTTTCAGTAGAACCTCTTAGGATTTGGGGAATTTTTTTCAGGTCTCTAGACCCAGCAATCTATAATTGGGAAATTCTGCTTAATAAGGGTAAAACTATGGCTCAAACATGGACTAAATGGCAATCGAGGAAAGCTAAAAGGATTTATAGGATTCGCACATATTTATTGCCCCTTTTTCTATTCTTGAGTAATGTCTTTCCCCCACCTAAGCAGTGAGAGGCAGTTCTCTTTAGCATTTTTTTTCAGGTGGTGTGGGGTAGTCACCTTAACCCCATTAAAAGAAATATTTTGTATTTGCCAGTTTCAGAAGGGGGACTTAATATGGTGAATCCTCTTTTATTTTACTATTGTCAATTTTTTTATTCAAACTTTCTCCCTTTATTGAAGTCTGTCCCTAAATTATGGACTGGGCTTTTTAGACACTCTGTACGTTCATGGTTTCAAGAATGAACTGCTGGTACTAACTGCAGTTTGAAGGCTAATCCATTGGCAGCACCCTACATTCATGATGTTTTTGTTAAGTTGAGGCAATGGTAGGTTACTAGCACAGGGATTACCACTAAATCAAAAAAACTTACTTATAATGCAGTAATAAATTCCAATTTTTCTGAAACAATCATCTTCCCAAAATGTCCTGCCCTATATCTTCCAACTTTGCAGATTCTTTTGGTTGAGAAGTGCATCACTCCTAAGTTTCGAGATGTCACTTGGTTGTGTTGCCATGAGAAACTTAATGTAAAAGGAAATCATCATCATAAATGACTGGAGGAAAGAAATTGTTCTCGTGCAGGTTGTTCTGCACAGATCGAGACTATGCATCACTTATATTTCTCCTGTCCTTATATTCTTTCTTTTCGGTCATATGTTGCAAATATTTGGCAAGCACCAGTTTTTTCAACTGCATCTTATAAAAACCTTATTTATGGGTTTTATGCTACACAGTGGTCAGACTGGGATAAGGGTACTTTGCATGTGATATTTGCTGTTTTTATGTGGCATATTTGGAATTGCCGTTGTCTCTTTACACTACAACAGAAGGATATTTCTCATACAGAACTTTTGTGCAAAATTTCAGCAGATCTTGATCAAATATATCAGACTGATCCTAAGTTATATACTCCTCGTACTTTATTGCAAATGTGGAGGAATCTACCATTTCTGTAGATCATTATCTTCAGTTTCCATGATCTTTTTTACATGAGGACACTGTTTTGTACAACACTGTTCATCAGAATTAGAATACCTTGTCAGTTGATAAGCTTTGCAGTACCACAGTCTGGAACATACTGTACATACAGTACTTGTAAGGATTACTCCATGGTATAATCCTGTATTTTGCATGTTTTCTTTTCTGTCTTGTTGTTATGACCTAGTTGGAATGCAAAAGGGAGAGAGACTTGTTTGTTTTCTGATTTTCTTTTATGCATTATTTCTTTTACATTATTTATTTCGGTTGTGTATGCTGTAATATAATTCTGTACTTTTGTTTTGAAGTTTTGAATAAACAACTTCCCCTACTCTGAGGTAGATGGCGCTGTGACTGGTGCTGCTATTGCCAGTCTGCCTGAGGGTACATGGAGGATGGACGTACTTGGGGCCGGGGAACAGGCCTATTCCCCAGTCTCGAAAATCTGTGAGGCCGATTCTGCTATTAGCGATATTGGGACTTTATCTCGAGAGGTTTCCTTACCTGGAAGGGAACTGCTGCAAGAAGATATGGATCAGGAATGTGCAATGGCTGATGCAGTGGATATCCATGAGCTGATTGCAGCTGAGGAGCGATGGTTCACTGCAAGATGGCAGGAACTAGAGACGTTGTTGGTGGAGCACACCAGATGAGAGGATCATGGATCTCCTACTGATACTGAGCCAAAGAATCTCCTGTTAGCCATTAAAGCTTTGGAAGGTGATAATACTGTGCCTGCTTTGTGGCCCAGCTCCCCCCTCCTTCCCCAGTCCCTTTAGATCCCCAATTGGTCTCCTTTGTAGCTAAGACTCAGGCAGTGCATGCAAGCTTCTCTGTCTTTGAGGGGTCTGCACCTGGTAATGTTTCTACAGGCTTACAGCCCCTAAACCTAATGTTTGGCATGCTGGGGTGCATGAGAAGGTTTTTCCCTCTAATATTCGGAATGTTCTAGAGCCAGCAATGAGAAGAAATGCAGTTCAGCTAAAATTCAAGGGTGCAGCCTCTGATGCACCTGATAGATTATTTGTGGGGCTGGCATTGCTTAAGAATAGTATGAAGTTTTATGCATATGAAATTTATGTCCTGATACATATGCCTGGGGACACCATTTATGATGTTAGTTTTAAACATCTTAATGGGCTAGAACACTTTTGGAAACAGTATAATCTGCTTAAGAATGGTCCTGTGTGGAGGTCTTTTCTTGCTATCCCTCTGACTAAACCCATGTCTAAGACCATCACAGTCCTCTTTCGTAATGAAGGAGTGAATGTAGAGATATAACATATTGGTTGAAACAACATTGCCTGGTGACAGGTTACCCTGACTCTATACTAGAAGAGGAACACCTCTGGACAGGGGGCTGGAAGTATAAAGTTACACTCAAACAAGAGCAGGGGGCTATACAGCATCTACCTAATTTTTTTTTGGGGGGGAGAGATGGGGTGTGATTTTCTATCCAGGTCATCCCAGAGCCTGTTATAAGTGTGGTGAACTCGGGCATTTTAGTAATGTCTGTGAAAACAGAAATGTGGCCTTTGTGGAGATTTTGGGCATACTGGTGCACATTGCAGACAACCCCAGAAATTTAATTTGTGTGGCGAATCGGGCCATACTTTTAGAAATTGTAAATTGTTCCTGGGCATCCCATAATATATATATATATATATATATATATATATATATAATATATATATATGTGTGTGTGTGTGTTCGAGCTGAACATGATGTCTATGTTGCCACAGCACAAAAGGAGAAAATGAAAGCCAGTAATTTAATGGCCCAGATGGATGACAAAGAACTGGTCCCTGCTGCTGACCCTGCTGTGGTGACAGTGGATGTTCAGGACTGTACTCAGGATCCTTCTGTGCCCTCTCAGGGTGGTTTACAGAGTCCAGTGGAGGTGGAACTCCCTCAGGTTTTGGACCCTGATTTATCTGACTATAAGCTGGATGAGTATACTTTGCAGGGAGACGCTATTGGTCCTGCCTCTGTTTTGGTACAGGACAAGATGGAGGTGATGATGCTCCTGCCTGGAGAGGGGAAGACTTATCCTTCCGAAGGGTCACATGGTCTAAAGCAGCACAGAAGGGGATCCCTACAGTGGAAGAACTTGTGGTTCAGAATCCATTTGACATTCTTATGGATGTTCCGGATAAGGAGGGGGGTGGTGAGTCTAATGGCTCATCAGTCACATCATCACAACTAGACACTCCAGTTGGACCTGGAAAGGTTGACAAGCCTACGCCCAAAAAAAGCAAAAAAAGGAAATGATATGGCTCTACTGTTTGTACATTCTGACTCCTTTTTTCATGTTGTCATCCATTCTTATCTCTACTGTGAATGTTAACAGTATTCATAATCATCAGAAGGGTGCTGATTGCTAGTTTGCATAAAGATTTAGGCCAGATTACTTTTGTGCAAGATTCTAGATTACACACCATTTCTGAGGTAGAACAGGCAAAAAAAGATTGGAGGTGGGGGCCATCCTTACGGTCAGTATGGGAGGTGCCTTGTTCTGGTGTGGGTATTTTGTTTTTGGATTTACCTGTCCAAATCGTGAAAGTTCTAGATATTTATCCTAGCTTGTAGATGTGGTTATTGGTGGTCTTGCATATCGCTTGATTAATGTTTATGCACCACAAACTAAGGCGGATAGAGTGGCTTTATTTTGTCTTATTGAGCCTTTTCTCTCTACCTCTAAGTTGATTTTGTGGTGGGTGATTTTAATTGTGGTTTATTGCCTAGGGATTGGGGACGACAAACTCAAAAAGTATATAGTGATACAAATGCATTGATGACAATTCTAACTACTGCAGGCTTCTGTGATATTTATGATCTTGTGGGTAAAATTCCAGACCATACTTTCTATAAAGGCAGACTGTCAACACGTATTGACATCTCGCTTGTTTCCGATAGGTTGAACAGTATAGCCACTAACATTGTACCTTTGGAAACTTCAGATCATGTACAGGTACATGCTTGGATTGGTTTATTGCATAAAATTTCTTCTGGTAGAAGTTATTGGAAATTGAATGCTTCTGTATTACAGCAGGAGGTGGTACAGCGGGGGGTGAGATACCTCTTGCTTGTTAGACAAGATGTTCTATTTTTATATGATTCTTGGGGAGCATGGTGGGAAGATACTAAGAGGGATTTAAGGGACTTTTTGAAAAGGGCATCAAGGTCTTTTGCTAGTTCAAAATATTTAGATTACTTACATTTGAGAGCACAGTATTTAAAACTTTTGTCACAGGCTTGAGAGGCAGGTGATGACAATCAGGTACAACTAAAGGTACTTAAGGAGCAGATGTGTGAGTATCATAAACGTTGGGAGGGAGAGACTGCTAAATGTCAACAATTGGTTACACATGGAAGAAAAGAGTTGGTTAATCCTTATGAAATTGAATTACAGGGAGTTCAGAAATTGACTGAGGACTTTAATTGGATGTGATGGGATAGTGCCAGATATGCATTCTGGTATCCACTCGGTGGTAACTGACCATTTATGTTATACTTATCAGAAACCTCTGAGTACACAGAGGACTGTCCCTTTCAATATGGAGTCATTGTCTGTGATCCCTGTCTGTGAAGTGGAAGGGCTGATGTGACCAGTAACTGATGAGGAGGTTGAGATGACAATTGATCATTTGTTGGCCCATACTGCCCATGGGTTGGATGGCATTTCTAATGAATTTTATAAACTTTTCAAGACTGAATTGGTTGCTGCTTTAAGGGTAGTGTATCAGGAGATACTAGATGGTGGGAGTTTGTGCTCTAGTATGCAGAAGGGAGTAATGACATTTTTATATAAAAAAGGTGATCCACAGGATATCCAGAATTGGAGAACTTTAAGTCTGTTAAATTCTGATTATAAGATATTTACCAAAATTCTGACATCTCGATTGGCACTGGTGGTGACTTATGTGATTTTGCCTCATCAGACATGTGCATTGCCAGGCAGGAATATTCAAAAGAATTTGATATTTATTAGGGATATTGTTGAACAAGGTTTAAATATGCAGCTGGATGGGTATTTACTATCATTAGATCAGGAAACTGCTTTTGATGCAGTACAGCATGGTCATCTATGGGATACTCTCCTAATGTATGGGGTTTTGCATCAATTTGTTGGTGTACTTCAGCATCTATATGAGAGGGCACTAATGATCCCATTGCTAAATGGGCATTTTGGAACACCTGTTCAGCTGTGGAATGGTGTGAGGCGGGGATGTCCATTAAGTCCGCTCTAATATGTCTTTGCTATTGATCCACTTTTATGACTTAAAGAAAATACAGATGGAATTAAACCTGTTTGTAATAGGTTTGGTAAGATATATCCAAAGGTGTCTGCTTATGCTGATGATTGTACGGTTATTGTATGAGATTTAGAATCAGGGCAAGGTGTACTTGATGTTTTGGCAGATATGCATAAAATTACAGGGATTGCACTTAATATTTTTAAATGTAAACTGCTGCCTTTAGGTAAAGCATCAATACCAGTGCAATTTTCAATTCCAGTTGAACATGAGGAGATTAAGTTACTGGGGTTATTGTTTGGCACTAGAAGGGTGGAACAGATGAATTGGGATGTAGTATATGAAGATGTACACAGGAAAGTCATGTCTTGGAAGTCTTGGAAAATGACAAGAAAAAAGGGATTTATTTGTTGAAAGCCATATTCTGCCTGTTTTTTTGTATGTCTTGCATATCTATCCAGTACCTTTCAGTATGCATGCTAAGTTAATGGGACTGTTCTATTTGTTTTTATGGGGTAGCCACCTGAATCCCATAAAAAAGGCACACACCTACATGGCGAGGAAGGAAGGTGGGCTTGATATGGTACAGCCGTTGGTTATTTATTTATTTTTTTTATAGTAATATTCGTCCGCTGCTGTTAGGGAATACAGGCTTAGGTATTGATAGTATGTAACACTGGGAGGCTCAGTTTTTGGAAGCATGGGGAAGGGGTAGATGGCATGTTTCTGACAAACATTTGCCTACTTATATACAGACCTCTTTAAAATATGTCAGGCTATGGCACATAGTGCTTCATTGGTTTGTGGACACTGATACAAAGAAATGTTATAAAACTATTCTTGCTCACTGTTACCTGGAAGAACTGGTATTTGATATTTCTGCTCACCTTGATTGTCAACTGTTATTAGATAGTATTATAGAACCAAGAATTCCATTAAAAATGCAGGATATGGTTTGGTTGTGTGGGTATCAATGCTTAAATGTTAAAAGGGAATCAGAAACACAAAATGCTGGATGAATGGGTCTGTCTAGCAGGGGCATGTTTAGGAGAAGTTGACACTATGCAACATTTATTTTTTGACTGTACCTGTATGCAAGATTTTTGGGCTTCTTTGGCTGCATTATGGGGTGAAAAACTGTTTGCACAGATGACTTATGATGTTTTGATATTGGGGCAATTGGGGAAGGGATGGAGAAAATGGCAGAAGGGTACGGTTTGGGTGATATTTGTTTGTTTAAAATGGGTGATCTGGCATGCTAGATGACTTAGGGTGTTACAACAAAAGGAAGTAACTGTTTGGTATAGGTTATGCCAAGCACAGATGGAATTAGATAAAATTTATCATTATGAGTTTCATACTATAGGGAAGGTTGTATGTCGGCATTTCTGGAAGGGGTGAAGTGGGTTGGGTAATGGCTTTCCATTGTATTGTGTTTTTTTTTTCTATTTTCTTGGGACTATGCTATGTACTGTTTTTTTTTCTCTTGCGAGTAAAGGTTAAATGGGGCCTTAGGCAGCATAAGATGCTGCATTCATGTTGGGAAGTCTAGTCATGGCTATGTTTGGTGGTGGGTTTTTATTACAGTATTCTATTGTGGTACTCATTTGTTTTGGTTTTTTTTTTCTGTTTTTCCCCATTGATTTGAGCTTTCTGTTAATGTATAAGGAGTATTTCTTTGTATTCTTTCATTGTATCTGTTTTTGTGTCTTAATAAAAATGTCCCCTACTCTTTTCAAGAAGTGCCATGGGATCTTTAACATCCACCTGAACTACCACCAGAACAGGCAGATGGGACTTAATGTCTCATCCAAAAGATGGCACCTCAGGAATGCAGCATCACTCTAATGCTGCACTGCAGTGTCAGTACTGGGATATTAACCTAAGTGCCTGGTGTGGGGATGGAACCCACAACCTTCTGATCTCCCAGCCTCAGAGGTGAGTGTGCTACCTGCTGAGCCACTGACACTGACATGTGTAACATAAAGGTTTGTCTAAGTTGTACAGTGGGATATAAATGAGGGTGTAGGGACCTTGCATAACATTGCCCCATTGTTGCCTTACTGAAAAGGCAACAATACTATGAGAAAGTGATGAGAACAAACTGTCATTTACAAACCCGATGCTTGAGCCTTATAAATGAATTCACACTCCTCTCGATGTCGTTTAAGCATATGCCTTAGGTGACAAAGTGTTAGTATTAAAAAGATCAAAAATGCCTGTATGATAACAAAAGCTTTAAAAGTCATTTCTAACCAGGTATTATAAAGTGCATTATTTAAATCACACAGAAGACGGTAGTGGTGCAGCAAAATGAATTAGAAATGTAAAAGAACAACTATGTTAAAACAATACAGAGACTAAAACAAAAAATAACCATCCAGGCAGGGGGTAGGGGTTTCAAAATAAATATGAGAAATTCAGCTGGGGGAAGTGGGATTCAAAATAAAAGCAAGCCATCCAGATGGGGGAGCTGGAGTGGGAAACATGGTTTGTGGTGGGGGGGCAAGAGATGGCAAATCTGGAGTAGGTTGCAGGTGTCATAAGCACCACTCTGTGTGGCTTGTAGCCCTGATATGGGCATGGGGCTGGCACATACATTATGTCCTAGTGGGCAGCAGGAGGGACATCATCCACAGAATTGAGGACTGGTGTGGGGATGGCATGAGCTGCCTATGGCCCACAGCCTTATAGTGTACTGACCCCTCTGAGGAGCAGGCCATGGCTAGGAGTGCATGGCATCTGGCTGTCATGGCCCAGCATGTGAGGTATGCTGGGGGGGTTGGCATTTGTGTGCCTGCACTCTGGGGGTTGGCCAGATGCCCAGGTATCTGACATGGGTTGACACTCCCACCACTGAAAGGGCCAGTAGTGTGGTGGGCACCTACATTCCAAGAGACCATGGCTACAGCTTCCAGCACAGCTGTGGCCACTGCACCAAAGTTGGCTGCCATGGACTACTCCATCTGAGCAAAGCCAGCCTCCATGGCCTCCATGTGCTCTGCATAGCAAACTGCTGCATGCTGCTTATTGTCCTACAGTATTGCTCACATGCAGCCCATCTTGGCCTGCAGACCCTCCTGAGCCCTCAATGGCAGCCTGCAGCAGTTGCTTGTTGGCTGTCACCTGCTGCCAGCATTGGCCATCCTGGAGGACAGGGCCCAGATGCACCTTGAGCCATTGTGTGAGCTGGGGTGGCACCATGGTCAATACTGCACCATGAGCATTAAGCCAGGGTGGCACAGCTGTGGCTATCTGGGGGAATTGTCCAAGGGTGGCACAGCAGTGGGCTGGATGGGGGCATGGGCCTGGGGGGTGAAGTGGGTGGCTGGACCGGGGGCATTGGCTTGAGACAGCACAGTGGTGTCTGGTCTGGGGCATGGGCCTGGGACAGCACAGAAGTGGCTGGCCTAAGAAGTGGATGACACCCATTGGCATGGGGGCTAGCAGGGACAGTGTTCCTTACTGGGATCTGAGCTAGAGCTGGAGACATCTTGGCACCACCACTCCTTCACATACTTTTACATCATTGTGAAATTCATGTCATGCCTCATTAGGGGTTAGCTGTAGGGGCAGCAACCATGTTCATGGTCTCAGCTGGTCATTCTCTACCATCTACATAACCAAGGACTTAGCATTTGAGAGAAGAGAGGGATATTGCTGGGTAATGCACATATCTGTTGCTTGACCATGGTAGCATGCAGGCCCAGTGTACTGTGTGTAGGCATACATGCATGCCACTTATACAGTGCAGTGCCCATATGCACCCACTACTATGCATGACACACCTCCCATGACCAGTGATCACACAGTATACAATGCCGATGTGGCACAGTAGGAGAGTTCCTTGCAGATTTCCACACCACCAGGATACCTGAATAACATCATGAATCCTACAGCCATTGTGTAACCCATCCAACAGATACACCATTACTGGCAGTTCATGCAGTATTAATGGCCCATATGCATGGTATACCAAGGCCCATGCAGGATGCAAGGATTGGGGTGCAGTAAGAAGTGCCCACAGAAAACAGAACTGTGCAGTACATCCTGTGCTTGCCTCTGTGTTTGGCCAGCTGTAGCCGATGTCACTTTGGCATGTGCCCCCCCAAAAAAGCATGAAACCCCCAACATCACTGGTGCATGTGGCACACACAACCTCATTGTGATGGTACTACTGCAATCACTCACATGGCTGGGTCAGTCAAACTTAACTTTCATAACCACCTCCAGGGATGCCCCTTATGGCTATGGGCTGTAGTAATCCATCCATAAACATCTGTACAGGGGCTGAGGCTCTGTGGTGCTGGGCCCCCCACCTATAGTCTGGAGGTCAGACTGGACCCTAGCCATGATTTCCCTGGTCCATCTCTTTAGGTTGGCATTCCTTTTCCTGACCTCCTCCACCATCTGGCCCCCCTTCAACAGCATTCAATAAGTTGGTGATGTCAATCCAGGCTTAGGAAATGTTAGCCCTGGTGTCCCTGTGATGGCCCAACAGGTCCTACCTGACCATGTAGGTGTGGGCCAAAGCCATTACCAACTCCTCCAAAAACCATCTCTTTCAAAGTATTTTTCTTCCATCATGATACCTGTTGGAAAGGGGAGGACAGACCGCACTGAGCAATGTATACAAACAGCAGGGCACAGGTATAGTGGCATGCATGCAAGCTAACTGCCTATCACAGATGGGGGGCATGAGTGGATACAGCTTCAATCCAGTCCTGATACAGCATAAACCCATTGCTATGACCCTCCCATCCCTGTTGCAGCCCATTATAAACTACACTTAACTATAGCCACTGTAGTATTTCTGTGGAAGCTGTGTGGTGCTGTCTGCTCCTTTTCTATATGTTCCAAGTGCAGCTAGGCATGAAAATGACTGGATACAGTCCAGTAACAACTTGCTAATGTGGTTTTAGGGCACTGACTGAAAAATTAGCTCCTTTGCATACATAGCTTGAATATTGCAGGTTTGCGCCTATCACTATTGTGATTGTGTAGTGCTTTCACTAGCACTAAGTGCAGCACAGCATGGACATGACATCATGCATTATCTGATGACAGTATAGTGCTGTGTTGACATGTGTGCAATGACACTGCGCTATGGCATTGTGCATGGGCAGTGCAGTGATGCCCATGCACACCATGCACAGGAGAATCACATTAACATCCACATGCTGACAGCCATCCCCCACTCAGAAATGCACATAGCATTGTGCAAATTGATATTAGTGCAGCCAAGCACCAAATGTACCATACTAATGCCCGCCTACTCAGTAGAACCAAGGCAGGCAATGGACTACCTGGAGGTGAGAGGCAGTTGCCAGGAACAGTAGTTTACCTTTGCTACTAAAAAAAGTAATGTCAGACAGATACAGCAGTGTCAGCGAGGCATGCCAGTGGGACATCAGGTGATCAGTCATGGAGCTTGCCAAACTGGTGGACCTTGTGCTCAGTCAAGAGGAGCTGTTGCTGGGTGATGGGAGAAGCATCAGACAAGCCCAGGGGTGAGGTCCAGGCATCTGTAGGGTTGCACCTGGCCTGCAGGATGGGCTTTGCCCCATAGGTGACCACTGCCACCACAGGTTCAGTGACCTGTCCCAGAGAGCATCACATCACCTGCAGGAGCTGAGTGAGATGGTGGACAGTATCAAAGTGCCAGACCCAGGTGAGCACAGCCAGCTGTACATATGGTTGCTGTGGTGTGTGGTGTGCAGTACTGCTTCTGTGCTCAAAGACTGTGTTTACCTGTTGAGTACATTATTTCCTAGTTAACCAATTTTCTGCATTGTTATACATAGCCAATGCAAGAGAATGGGACCTCTGTCCTTGTAGATGCCCCCATTGCCCAATACAATACAGGACTTGCTGTGGAGTGATGAAGCTTGCCATAATACCAATAATGTGTGATTCAGTGCCACATTGACATGTGGTCATTGCAGGTTCCTAATAGCTGTGTCTTGTTGTATGAATGTGTCATGTGACTTGGGGGTACTGTTAGCCAGGTGGGAGTGGGGTGGTGGGGGACTACCTGGGGGGGTGGGGGTCCACTAGACACCATGGATATATTGCACTCTACTGTCTTCTGTGACAGTGGTGCTCGTGGGTAGCA
Organism: Neoceratodus forsteri; assembly: GCA_016271365.2. NCBI lineage: Eukaryota > Metazoa > Chordata > Ceratodontiformes > Ceratodontidae > Neoceratodus > Neoceratodus forsteri. The sequence continues at coordinate 1,489,749,125 of CM057449.1, read as the reverse complement.
ATCAGTGATGGAGGAAGGGCGGAATAGGGGATCACTAAAAGATCTACTGTTGCTGGGACCAGTACTTGGCGGGGGGGTTGAAGAACTCGCATGACAAAAGGGAGTCTGTACCTCATACTGCCTTCTCCCTGCCTGCATGATTCTGGGTGTTGTTGTTTCTGCAAGCCAGTTTTGTAGGCTGCGATGTTATCCCGGCTTTGTTTTGTGCTGCAATGTTTTTGCAAATGATGTTCCTGGTCAGATAAAAAAATTCTTAACAAAACTCAGACTGAAACATTATTTTTAAACAATCAAGCTGCTAACACTTTAAATATTGGTCTGATTAAAAAGCCCATTGCATTTATAATTAATAGAGCTGTGCAGAATGAAAAAAAAATCTGAATTTTCAGAATTTCAATGAAATGTTGTGGAATTCCACTAAAATTGATAGTATTTTGTCAGAATTTTGTGGAATTTTTAAAATTTATTAATTTGGTCATAACTCAGTCAAATATTAAGCTACAGCTCTGAACTGTGCCATGTATACTTACTGGGAGGAGTCCAAATGCCATACCAAATATCTTGAGAATAGGATGGATTGTCTAAAATGTATAGCTGCTTAAAATCTTTCACTTTATTTTTTGTGGGAAATTTCATGAACATATTTATTTGAAGATGCATCAGCCATCTATTGGTTCAGAGATCTGACATTTGGCAGGATTACCTGATGACATGAGTTCTAACGGTGTGCCAAATGTCATGATATTAAGATGGATTGTCTCAAAATTATACAGTATTTGCTCAAAATCTGTCATTTTATTTTTTGTGGAAAATGTCATGAAACTCTCTTTCTTTACTGTATATAACTCAGCCGTCTTTTGGATCAAATATCATAAATTTGGCATGATTACTTGATTAAAGGTGTTCTAAAAATGTGATAAATGTCATGCCATTAGAATGTACCATCTCAAAATCATATGTGCTCAAAGTTTCATTTTGTTTTCTGTGGGAAATTTCATGAAAAATATCTGCATATACCTCAGGCATCTTTGGAGCTAGAGATGTGTAAGCTAGCATGAATAACTTTTTTGTAATGGTTATAGAATCTTTTAAATATGGAGACAATTGGATTAGAGATTTTTAAGTTACAGAGGTTCATACTTTTACTCTGTAAATATTTGCAGAATGTTGTGAAAACTCTCAAATTTCGATGTTTGTAACTTCTCTGCTTTTGCGGCATACATTTAACATTGGTCTAACAGAACTGGATAAATTGGTTTAGCAGTTTTAAATTTACAGTGGGAAAAAAATCTCCAACAAATATTAGTAACATTTTCTCAAATACTTATGGCAAAATATAGATGAAGCATCCAGAATTCCGTTTGTGAAATTTAACATTCACAATACATATATCACTGTTTCATTTGATATACTGGTTGAGTTTTTTGTAGGCCTGCTATTCCTCTCTGTGTGACTATTTTGCCCCTCCACATACACTTAGCTTAGCCACATTGGCTCTTTAGAACTACTGATCCCACTAATATCCTTTTTGTTCTTTACAGTGACAAAATCCCTTAAAACGAGAGTCACCTACTCATTTTCCTATCAACCTATCCTGTTGGAATAGTCGGAATTCTTCCTTCCTGGTACCCCAGACATTGTTTTCCCCCACTGTTTCTTTTTGAGTACTTCTATGTCCCAGACTTGTACGTATGTCAGGCTCCCTGGACCATCAATTTACTGGGTGTGATCCTTACAGATCTTGCATTTAGGTTGGAATTGTTGAAACTCTGTGCTTCCTTGCTCCAACTGGGGGGGGGTCTACCACTGGTGTGCTACCCAGATTAGGTGTCCATTTCTTGGTGAAACTATGCACCTAACTCGTGAACATGGTGACCCTCTTTACCACTTACCTCACATGCCCCTATGCTTTAATTTGAAGCCCCATGATAAGGCTGAGTGAAATTAGCAAATTCCAGTTTCATGGAATTTTCATGAAATTTCACAATGTTCACAAAGACTCATGGAATTTGACTTTAAGTACAGATGTTATTTTGCAATTTCTGGCAATAAATAATTAATACAATTAACACACACAGTTTCCTTGTAAGGTCTAAAAACCTGCCCAGTTTAATTGAATTATATTCTTTAGTTTTTACATTTCAGGGGTTTTTAAATTTGCAGTTTACATTCTTGCAAAATGTAATTTTCAAATGTTGTGAAAGTGTGAATACTTTTAATTCAGTCCCACTTAAGGACTTACATATGAACTTTGTCAGAAATGACCATGTGGGATATTCTTTTAAATGTCTCAAATCTGGTTAAATTTAGATATGTTGTTTTAAAATTAGAGGGATATAACTGACATTAAAATTTTGGCAACATGTTTGGTAGGCTATAGCTCCATCCCATTTTATGCTAAACATGTGAAACTATGTGCATACAAAAATGTAGTTATAACCTGTATACCTGTAAAATGTTATAACATTTTAATGAATACTATCAGAATTATATAAAATAACAGAAATCTAAATGTTGGCAACATTTTGGCTACCTATAACTCGGCCCCCTTTCATCTTGAGACTTAAAACGTGGTGCACATACTCATGTATGTTTCTCTAAATCCTGAAACTGTGGAGAAATTTCGATATGAAATTTTAAATCTAGATTGAAATAACTGAAATCTAAATTTTGATTAAATGTTTGGCAACCATACCTCTGTCTCCTTTTAGCCTATGAGCCTGAAATTTGGTAGACTTATGTATGCCATTATTAACTGTTCACTTACCACAATTGGTGTCAGGTGCATATGTACTTTTAAAACTAGAGCAAAATAACTGACATTTAAAATTTGGTGAAATTCTGTGGAATTTTCATGCAAATTCCACAAAATTCTATTGAATCATAATGGAAATTCTATGGGCATTCCACAAGCAGAATTTTATATTCTACACATCTCTAGTGATTAAAGAAAATGGAATCATTCCTTTAGCAACCACTTTGAGTGTTGAGAACATTTTGGAAGTACTACCTACAACTAGTAATACTAATGAGGATTTGGACCATTTACTATAAGTCATACAAACAGCTGTGCATGTGGAGATGGGATTTGAACTTGGGATCAGGGTTAGGCTCCATCAGTGAGAATCTGGGTAAGTTATTTTTTTCTCCAGAGATACATTGCTAATTTAGACTGCTTTAAAGACATGGAGACATTCTAAAAAAATTGGATAACATTGAGTGGCAAGATAACTTTGTATGCTTAGAAACGGACATAGAGGCATTATACACTTTTATTTGTCATGATCAAGGAATTGCAGCACACAGATATTTCTTAGAAAAAAATCCAAATAACTCTGAGGTATCCAGTGTTTCATTTTGAAAACACTAGAATTCTTTTTTATACATCATGCTTTTGAATTTGGTGGAAAGCACTTTTTACAGATATGTGGACTTGCTATGGGGCAGCCATGCTCCCCAGTTATGCAAATTTATTCTTAGGCTCATGGGAGGAGTCTATTGTTCTCAATAAAAATAATAATCCTTTTATGAACGAGATTAAGTATTGGTTCAGAATTATTGATGATATAGCCTGCACACAGTCAATAAGGAGTCCCTTAACCTTTTGGATGTGACCTTGTATTTGGGGAATATGAGTAATAAAAAAATCGAAACCACTTGTTACAGAAAACCTACAGGTACAGATTCAGTGCTGAATGACAACAGTGCACACACCCCTATCTTTTTATTTTGTTTCTCTTCCACCCCCTCTCTGACAGTCCTCCTTCAGAGGATCACCCCAGCCCCATCACCCCAAGGTCTGCCGGGACTTACCTTTCCAGCCATATTCTCCCAGGGCTTATCCCCCCTGATGGGGTCAGTGTGGGTCTTCCAAACCCCACCTAGGCATGTATTCAGTTCAAGCCAGTGTACCCATCTGGTCAGGTGTGGGGACTGTGGATGCTCCTCTTCATCCTGCCCCAGGGCATTTTCCTATTTTCACCCCATGGGGTACATGGCATGTACTGATGTCAAGGCACAAAATCTGGCATATGTCATGTCCCCCCAATGTCTTAGGCTCAGGCTGCCTTAAGCCTGGAGCCAGTCAATCATCAAGCTCTTCCCCACCTGCCCCCCAGAGGAGGAGGACAGCTGTCCCATGGATGCTCAATCCTACTACCCCTGTCTGGCCCTCCAACACCTCAGGGTCACTAACAAAACTGGATCACAGGCATCATGATCGGTAGTGTTACCACTCTGCCAGTAGGCCAGCTATACTCCCCCAGTCTAAAAAATTCAATACCTTAGAGACAGTTCCTTAGAATGGGTAGGCATTGTAGTACCACAGAAATATTTTTAAGCTCAAGCAGATGAATTTGAGGATTGGTTTAGGGCCAAGAAATGTGACAGCAAATTATTGAAAAATTCAAGGGATAAAGCAAGAAATGTATGTAGGAATGATTTGCTGAAAGGAAGTAATTTCAAACAAATGGAAGAACAAATGGTATTTGGGCCTATAACTTTTGTTACAGACTACAGCAATATGGCAGAAAGAATAGGAAACACCATATTTAAGAACTAGTCCATACTTCTCAGTTACACTGAAACTAGTCTAGCTGTAGGCCCTAAACCAAGAGTAACATTTAGTTGTGGTATGACTCTACGAGACAAACTGGTGCATAGTAGGCTAGGAATAGCAAAATTGGTTACTACAGAGACTGCAAGGTTTCTTTAAATGTGCTAGATGAAATAGTTGTAAATATGCACAAAATGGCAACAGCTTCAGACATCCAGCCCTTGGTGACATGCAAGTGGACAACAGAGAACTTGTAACATGTGACACCACTTTTGGTTTGTACACTGTCAGATGTAGCTGTAACTTGGTAAGTGTTACACACACCACATGATCCCTGAAGACAAGGATACAGGAACATGTGTGATCCATTTTGAATGGGAGACAAGACATTCCAGCGGGTGTACATTTCTGTGAGAAACATAACTACAAGCCAGATGAGCTTAAATTTATGGGCCTGGAGTGGGTGCCTAACCCCACTAGAGGGGTGACAGGTTGAACCTCCTTTTACGGAAAGCTGGTGGATTTACAAAGTATTCCATACTGAACCAATGGGACTGAATGAACAATGGGATTTCAAACCTTATTTGTAATGTACTTACATACTAACATACTAAAAGCCAGCAGAATAGGCCAAACAATCTTTAATGTCTGCTCCTTAGCCAGCCCCTACTGAGCGATAGCTCCTCCTCCCCCACAGCCCTCAAGTGTGTCAACTTTGGCTTCAGTATACCCATGCATCTGTCCCACCTCCTCTTAAAGCCCTCCACTGTGCCCAGTTCAAGTAGATTCTGGGACAATGCATTTCATGGCCCCACCACTCTATCAGTGAAGTAATGTCTTCTATGTTCTCCCCTATAGGTTCCCTCCTCCAACTTCCACTCATGCCCCCTGGTTATGCCCCCTTTCCTTAGCCTGACCATTTCTTTGGCTCTGCCCCTGTTAATCCCTTTCACATATTTGAATACCTCAATCTTGTCACCCCTGTCTCTCCTCTCCTCTCCTCCAGTGAGTACAGCCTAAGGACTCCCAGCTGTTCCTCATAGATCCTATCGTTCATGCCCCGGATCATCCTGGCTGCCCTCCTCTGAACCCTCTCCAACAATGCTATGTCCTTCCTAAGGTGAGGTCAACAGCACTGCACACAGTACTCAAGATGCGGCCTAACGAAGGCATTATATAGAGGAAGGATCAACTCCTCCTTCCTGGACGTTATTCCCCAGGCTATGCAGCCCAGAATCCCATTTGCCTTTGTTGTAGATCTTCTGCAGTTTTCAGTGTTGGTCATTCTGGTGTCTACCACCACTCCCAGGTCCCTTTCACTCATTGTGGCTTGCAGAGAGACCCCTCCCAGCATGAATACATGACCTGGGTTTATGACCCCCAGATGCAGCACCCTACACTTCCATGGATTAAACCTCAGTCCCCACCTCCTTGACCAACCCTCCAGGGTATCCAGATTCCTCTGGACTGTCTCTATCACTTCCTTCTGATCAGCCAGTGCTACCCGTTTTGAGTCATCTGCAAAGACGCTCATCCTACTTCTAACACCACTCCCTGTATCAGAGACATAGGCATTGAACAGCAGTGGCCCCACTACCGAACCTTGGGGAACCCCACTGAAGACCTTCCTAAGGGAGGAGACTATCCCACCAACCACTACCCTCTGTGATCTATCCATGAGCCAGTTTTCTACCCATTTAAGTAACTGTCTTCCCACCCCCTTCCCCCTCAACTTTGTCAACAACCTGATGTGGGGTACCGAGTCAAACACCTGAAATCCAGATATGGGACATCTACTGGTCTTTGTCAGTCCACAGTCCCCGTCACCCAGTCATAAAAATCTGTGAGGTAGGTCTGGCACGATATCCCAGGGACAAAATCATACTGTTTGTCATCCACGTGTCCCAGCCTTTCCAGTTGCCTCATGAGCTTCTCCTTGATGAAGCCCTCCATTAGTTTGCCTACCACTGATGTTAGGCTGACAGGCCTGTAATTTCCCATCTTCTTCCTAGACCCCCCTTTGTGTTTAGGCACCACGTGCCCCACCCACCAATCCTGAGGCACCCATCCTGTCTGCAGCGATGTTTTGAAAAGTGCAGCTAGTGAAGCTGCTAGTTTGTCTGCCAGGTCCTTCAAGACTCTCAGATCCAGCCCATCTGGTCCTGGTGCCTTGTCAGTTTTCAGTGCCCTTAGGGCCTCCCTCACACTGTCCTCCATGTTTTCCCCCTCCCTAACCCCCCCCTTCAACAAAGCAGCCATCATCTTCTAGGTCTGGCCCACCCAGTGCCCCATGCCCTTCTGGTCCTCTCCTCTCAGCTGTCTCCGCCCTTCTCCCTTCTGGCTGAATGGATCCCCAGTCACCTTCCATAAATACTGAGGCAAAGTGCTTGTTCAGTACTTCTGCTTTTTCTACATAAGTCTAGTAAATTTTTCCATAGGATTTTGGAATGTTAATACCATTAATTTTGCTATATAGATATATATATCTTTAGATATATATCTATAGATATAGATATAGATATAGATATAGATATAGATATAGATATAGATATAGATATATAGATATATAGATATATAGCTATATATCTATATATATATATATATATAGATAGATATATATATCTATATATTTCTATCTATATACATATAGATATATAGATATATGTATGATACTAATTCTAGTTCTCTCTTCTCTCTTTCCTCTGGGGTTTATCTATTCTCTACCCTAAGTGGCACTATTTATTTGTCGGACCCCCCCCCACCTTACACAGGACATATCCTTGGACCAGTCTAAATATGGAAGGTACTGCATTTTACAGTTTGGGGGGGGTGACCACAGTAACCTTCCAGGCAGTTCTCTTTTTCTCACTTTCAGCTAGGCACTGGATTGGTGAAGTAAAAAAGTTTATTTGATTAATACAGCATTACCATACACAGTCTCTTGCTTTGAGATAATTGTGATTTTTAATTAAGCAATAATGCATGATCAGGGGTTAGAGTAACAGTCTGTTAATCACCACCTAGGGGTGTGATGTGGCACGAGGCACTGTGGTGCCATGACCTTCAGGGGTGATTAACTGCCTGTTAATCTAACTCCTGGGAGTGCCTTATTGCTATTATAAAAAATTATTCCAAAAGAAAAATGTTAAAAGTATACTTTTTGAGTGTTTTCCTCATTTAGAGGGAGATTTTTAATAAAATAGTTCTTCCATCCACAGTTTATAATTGCTGGTTAAAAATCAGAATGTATCATTCCACACATTCAGCAGTGCTAGAGGATGGAATGCTGACAGGAAGAATCCATCAGCCATGGTGATCAGGCAGTACATGACAGTATAACATGGACTAATGTAAGGCTGTTGGAATCCTATCAGCCAATCAGATTGCAGCATTTCTGAGAGCCTTTTCATAACAGATGTTGCACATGCTTCCTAGCAGTTTATTATATATGTTACACTCGTTTCAGTTCTTCATGTATTTTCAGCTTTGGAAACACTAATCACTCGTTTCTGTAGCCATCTGTCCTCTTTTTTTCATGAATTGTAATATGAGCACCTCATTATAAGAAAAAGTGAGTGATCTTACACTTTTCATACCAGGAAGGCAATATAGTATATCTAATATATGCGTACAATGGCTTTAAGAATGTCCAGAGTTGGAGATATGTTGATCTCTTCTGGCAAGGATTAGTGCACTGGCACATTTTATTGTATATAGCACTAGTTTCACCACTTTAAATTGTGATTTACACAGTTTTGCAACAGCTAGCTATTCCTTGATTCTAGTAGCCATGCAAGTCAATCCCATTTTTTTAAGGAGAGACTTAATGGGCTCAATTTTCAAAATGTCAAGAATGATGTGAGGTGCTTACACCAGGAAAAAAAATGACGCAAGGACCAAGCTACATCACAACTTGTACCAATTCTGATTTACCCACACTGCTTGTGTCAAAAGCAGAACTGTCTGCATCGAAGTGACTTGTGTCAACCTTGCATCAAAGAAATGGGTGCACCATGTCACAATGAGTACTGCATCAAAAAGAGTGATGCACCATCCCCTTTTTTTTTATTTTTTGAGGTGGAAGCTGTTGATGGTATCAAAATGCATGCCACTGTTAGACCAGCCAGAGCTGGTCTAACTCACACTAGAGCATATATAGACACCCACAGCAGATGGGCAGACTTGAGTATGGAACTATGACTGGCATTTTGCTGCAAGAGTCCTGCACTGTAGACATCATAATAATGTTTGTAGCATGTAAAATATTGCTTCCAGAGATCATTTCATCTGTCATAATTTTTGACTCAGCTTGCACAATTTTTCACTCCATGCATTGTACTTTTGACTCAGCCTGCATCATTTTTACTCTGTCTCACTCATGCATCATATTTTGACTCAACTTGCTTCATTCTCAGTTGCCGTCATTCTCACCCCATGAGTCATATTTTTGATGCAGTTGTCCTCTTGCATCATTCTGAGGGACTTTACTACAGTTAATGCTTTTCTTGCAAAATATGGTGCACAGAATTTAGTGCAAGTGGATTTGATGCAAGACGATTGTTTGATGCATCTTACATTGGTCTAAAGGCCCTTTGAAAATCTGGCCCAGTGGTTTTTGATTGGTGACAAGTATGATTCCTATTAGTGAGACATTCAGGTTACCTAAGGTTTATGAAACCAAGAAAACAAGCACTTTCTAAGAATGTATTATAATGAGCTGTTAAGTATGTATGAAATGGCTGCTTAAATGCCTAGCAATGCTTACCAGAGACCACACACCCTGAGGAAGACTTGAGTGAGTCAAAGTGCTTGGTCAAGGAGGGCAGCAGCCCTACTTTCACCTGAGTGGTATTTCAGAGCACAATTGCATTTTGTTATTTTGCATTGCACTAGTTCAGATTAAATAAATGTTTGCACTGGACTCAGGATTGATTGTGACTTGAAGCTGGAAAGGCAGTCAGAACAGCAAAGGCCCAAACCGAGGAAAAGATAGCCAACTCAGTTAAGAAGGGGGATAAAACCTTTTACAGGTACATCAGGGAGCGAAGAAAGACCAAGGGAGGGATAGTGAGGCTTAATAAAGGGGAGAGAGGGTGGGCAGAGGGTGACTGTGAAAAGGCAGAGATACTAAACAAATATTTTTGCTCAGTATTTACAAAGGAAGAGGGGGAGGTACCTAAAACAAACAGTGGAAACACTCTGGATACAGAAGTTGATACCAGCCCATTTACAGAAGAAAGGGTTCTGAAAGAGCTCTTAAAACTGAAGGTGGACAAAGCAATGGGGCCTGATGGGATTCATCCCAGAATTCTAAAAAAACTAAGGGTAGAACTAGTGACACCACTGACTACCCTCTTTAACAAATCATGGGAGGATGGGGTGGTGCCTGAGGACTGGAGGAGGGCAGATGTGATTACCCTTCACAAAAGTGGGAGCAAGGCAGAAGCAGGAAACTACAGACCTGTTAGTTTAACCTCAGTGGTAGGGAAAATGATGGAATCACTTCTGAAGGAAAGAATTGTTGAGTATCTAGAGGCCAGAGGGGCGCAGGACCCAAGGCAGCATGGATTCACAGTGGGAAGGTCATGCCAGACAAATCTGATAGATTTCTTTGACTGGGTGACCAAAGTAGTTGATCAGGGAGGGCTGTGGACATGGCCTACCTAGACTTTATGCAAGGCATTTGACACAGTCCCACACAAAGATTAATATGCAAGTTAGCCAGCCTGGGAGTGGGTCCCAAGATGACAGCCTGGGTAAAGGATGGCTGGAGAATAGGACACAGAGAGTAATAGTAAATGGAGTCCACTCTGAAAAAAGGGAGTTAGTAGTGAGGTACCATGAGGTTCAGTATTAGGACTGGTCCTCTTCAATGTCTTTATAAGCGACATTGCAGAGGGACTGGAAGGAAAAGTATGTCTCTTTGTAGATGACACAAAGATCTGCAACAGAGTTGATGCACAAGGGGGTGGAAAGGATGAGAGGGACTTGGCAAGTTAGAGGAATGGTCAAATGTATGGCAGCTTAGATTCAATGCTAAGAAGTGCAAGGTAATGCACCTGGGAAACAAAAACCCAGGGGAAGAGTACACAATGGGGGGTGAGATACTAACAACAACAAAAATGGAAAGGGACCTGGGGGGTAGTCGTATCAGATGACCTAAAGGTGGGAAAGCAATGTGAGAGGGCAGCAAGGAGGGCTGGGGGAATACTGGGATGCATAGGGAGAGGCATCACCAGTAGAAAACAAGAAGTTATTATCCCTCTGTACAAACAGCTGGTGAGACCACATCTGGAGTACTGCGTGCAGTTCTGAAGATCCAATCTCCGCAAAGACATAGACAGGATGGAAGCTGTCCAGAGGAGGGCAACTAAAATGGTGCAGGGTCTGCACCGGAAGACATATGAAGAGAGACTTAAGGAGCTTAATATGTATAGCCTCGAGGAAAGGAGGAGAGGGACATGATAGAAACTTTCAAGTACCTCAGGGAATCAACAAAGTCCAAGAGGGTAGCATCTTTCAAAAAGAGGTGTGAAAGAACAAGGGGCACAATTTGAAGATAGAAGGGGCGGCTCAGAGGTAATTTAAGGAAGTATTTTTTCACAGAGAGGGTTGTGGATGTATGGAACGGCCTTCCAGAGGAGGTCGTGGAGTCAAAAACAGTGGTGGAATTCAAGCATGCATGGGACAGTCATAAGGCAATTCTAGGGGGTGGGGGTAGGAAGAAGTAGCCTGCTGGTAAACTAGGATCTGCAGCTTATCCATCAGGTAGGGAAATGGGCAGACTGGGTGGGCTAAGCGGTCCTTATCTGCCGTCAAATTCTATGTTTCTATGACTTTCATGTACAATGCACAAGTGCTACAGAGTCTTTTGGAGTTTTCTGTGCTATGTGTACCACTGGTGTGTGTGTGCCAGGGCCCCACCCCTGCTGCTGGCCAGGGTGGTTCATGCATGTATGTTGTCTGGCACACCTGTGTAGGCCTGTGTGACAGAAGTCTGGTTTGTGGGGCTCTGGGTGTGTGGCTACAACTCATAGCCACTTCATAGATTCATAGATTGAGTACAAGTTCAATAGGCTGGAAGCTCTTTTAAGAATGTGCCACCTGATTAAAGGTGGTACATATATTTATTATTCCCCATATAAAGATCTAAACGCTTTTTAAAAGTGTCCAGTGTTGGACTGGTAACTATATATTTAGGTAAACCATTCCATGTTCCAATAATCTTCTGAGTGAAGTATGTGCTTCTCTTAGTCTTTTCTATAGAATCACCAATACGTTTATGGCCATTATTCCTAGTGTTGGTAATGTTGTTATTCAAGGTAAGGCCTATAATTTCCCTCAAATATCCATCCTTCAGTGCTTTGTATGTTAAACACAAGTCTCCATGGATTTGCCTGTACCCCATACTGAAAATCTGTTGTTTTTTTAATTGAGTACAATAATCCTGATCCTCACAAAATTTTAATCTTTTAGTATATTTTCTTTGGACACCTTCTATTAGTTTGCAACTTCTTATAGAGTATGGTGTGCTGAACTATGAGTTATATTCGAGATGGGGATGTACTAGACTAGAATATAAAGGCATTAATACCCTCTGATCCCTACTTTTTATATTTGCCAATATGCAATTTGTTATTTTGTGCCATTTTTTAACCTTTAAAATGGTGTTTCTGTCGAAATTGAAATCATTTCTTGTTAGGGTTCCAAGATCTTTTTCTTCTGTAACAACCTGTAGAGATGTATATTCTAGATTATAATTATATCCTGGGATTTTCTTTCCAAAGTGCATTACTTTGCACTTGTCCAGGTTAAATTTCATATGCATATATGCCCCCACTTCATCAATTGATCTAGTTGTTCCTGTATATTAATTTTATCCATTATAGATGTTACATGACTCTCCAACTTGCAATCATCAACATACTTAGCAAGCCAAACTTTGTCACTAATAGGCATTGTAGCAACTAAAACATTAAATAGGGTGGGGCCCAAAACTGAACCCTGGGGCACACCACTAGTCACACAACCCCAGGATGAATAATTACCTTTAACTGCAACCATTTGTTGTCTGTTCTCCAGCCAGGAACTGATCCAACATACTATATTAGGCAAAAGTTCAATTTTTAAGAGTTCATTTATTAATACTGAATGTGATACTTTATTGAATGCCTTAGTGAAGTCAAGAAAAATTACATCACTAAGGATTCCTTTGTCTGATGCTTGACTGATGGGTTCGAAGAAATTTAATTGATTGGATAAGCATGATCTCCCAGTAACAAATCCATGTTGGCTTAGATCTATTAAACCCTTAGATTTTAAGTAATCATTAATTCATTTTTGTAATGATGTCTCCATTATTTTTCCTACAACAGATGTAAGACTAATCGGTCTATAATTCTTGACATTGTCTCTCTTACCTCCTTTTATGAATAGGAGTTACAATGGCTAAATGCCAGGATTTCAGTGCCACACCTTCTTGTAATGATTTGTTATAAAGATAGGTAAGTGAATTAATTAAAATTGAAGGCAATTCCTGAATAAGTCTTGGTGATATACCATCAGGGCCTAGTGAACTGTTAGTTTTTAATGAATAAATTATGTCCTTAACTTCTGAGGTACTGAATGGGGAAAAATGAGAATTAATCAAATCAAATTGTAATAACTCAGAATCATTCTGTTCAAAAACACTAAGAAAGTAATTGTTTAACGTTTCAGCTGTGTCCTCTTCTGCAGTTAGTGTTCCTTTATTTGTTTTTAAAGGCCAAATAGTGCAATTATTACCTTTTAAAGTGCCTATATAACTATAAAACTGTTTATAATTATCCTGAACCTCTGATGCCAAATAATTCCATGTTTTCTTTAGCTCTTTTTACTGTTCTTTTGATATTTCTGTTAATTACTTTCAGTTTATTGCATAACTCTACAGTATTTAATCTCTTAGTTTTCTGACATATTTTCCTTTTTTGTGAATCAGCTTACTAATTTTATCATTCCACCAGGGCGGGGTAGACGTTTTATTGTTGTATTTTGTTCTGATAGGTACATAATTCTCTATACAATATGTAAGTTGATTATTAATTTCCCAAATTGATTCCAGATCTTTATTGACAAAATCATTTTCCCATTTCCATCTTCCTAGATGTTCCCTCATTTTGAGAAAATCAGCTTTGTGCCAGTCTCTCGACATCATTTTACATTTATTGCATTCAGTCGTATTTGAAAAAGATGCAGAAACCGTATAGTGATCTGAATTTCCTCAAGGTAGATATATTTGAATTGACTGAATTTTTTCATCACAGTTTTTTTAAGATGAAATCCAAATTATTCTCCCCTCTAGTTGGTGTGTGAATCATTTGTTCCAAACTTATATGAATAAATAGATCAATATATTTTTTCTCAATTACTACCTCACTATCCAATGTAGTCCAATTGATTTGGGGAAGGTTGAAGTCACCCATTAAAACATAATCACCTACACCACTTGGGCCAATACTGTACACTGCCTACTACACTCTGCCTTGGCACTGCTGTGTCACATACCATATTTTCACATTTGATATGTCTGCTGATGTCCTGTGTCCCTTACTTGTCTTAGACCAGTTCTGTCATGACATGACACACTCATTGCAGGTGCAGTTCTTTATTGTTCAGATGCACAATGCTGCCCCTGTATGCCATGCACATTCTATTGCAGCTGTGTTACTCTGTCCACCTGTCTGTGGCATGTTTGCATATATGTCATCTAGTTGTACATCTGTTATGCACATTCTGCCACTCCTGTGTCCTTGATCCTGTCTGCCCAACTAGTTGAGTTCAGTGTATTTCTTTCCATAGGTGCTCAAAGGGACACAGTAGGGCACAGGGATGCCATGATGGTAGAGGGTGGGACAACCTGCTGTGCAGGCAAATCTGCCTTATATGCATTTTGTTCCAGTGGGTATAGGAAAATGCTTGAGCCATGCAGGAGCTGGCCACAGCAGCTGTGAGGCAGCAGCCACCCACCTATAGGTTTAATTTCAATGGGTGATTGTGTTATTTGTTTTGGATACTCCTCCCCTTGTACAGTCAGTTGCCCTTTTTCTTTTGATCCCTCCCTCCTTATAGGAGTTATTTATTTATTTCTTTTGGTCCTCCCCATATGTGTGGTTGCCTTTTTTGTTTTGTTTTTTTCTCCCCCGGTACAGGTGGCTTCCCTTTTTCTTTTGTTCCCCCCTTTCTTCCTTTTTCTATTGATTTCTCCCTCCACCTTATAAGGGTGGTTGCCCTGGTTTTGCATTTTTATTTTTCTTGTTAGTATTCTTGTTTCATACCTACAGCATGCTGCTGTGTTGTACATCTTGCACTGGTGCTCACCTCTCCCAATCTCCCCATCCACACACCCCATGTCCTGCTCTCTGCACTTTATGCACTGCACCCTGTGTTGTGCTTGCACTGTGCTCTGTTCTGTTGTGCTGCATTGTCACTGCACAATGTTGTGCTTTGCAGGTGCACTGCATTGTGGCCCAGTATTCCGAAGTGTTAGTGTGGGTATGCTACTTTTAAATATCTCTGTTAGCATGTGCAGGTGCAAGTACAGCACTAGTGCAGCTGGCTGAAATGGGGGGTGCATAGTTTGCTGCTGTCACTTTATTTGCTCTTCTGTGTAAATATACAGCTTCCATGAATGAACACTGCTGTGAAAATGTCACTACATGAGATGTTGAAATGTCAGCTCTTTTATAGATAAATGGGGCTTCCATGATGTCTTTTGTCTTATCAAGAGTGTCCTCTCGATGCTTTGTATGATCTGAGAACCAGAAAGTGAAGCTGAGCAGTTCTGGAATTATAATGAGGCTTTACATTATACTCTTGATATGCCATAGACATCTCAGAAGCCAATTTACCCTTCATAGATCATGCACATGCTTTGTATTAACATATTGCACTTCAAGATAAAGTCAACTAACTCAATGATGGACTGCCAGTTATGATTATGCACAAATGTCTGATTATGTGTCTGTCAATGAAAAAAGAAAAACACACATGTAAGCAATGTATGCCGTGCTCTAGCCACGCCAATCAAAACAAAAATCACAAATGTAGAATGACAATAGAACAGTTACGAAGATTAACTCTAATGCACGTGAAGACCTTTGTGATGCATAAGAAATCTTTAGTTTTTTTGTTAGTTGTTTAACCAGAACTAGCACACTAAGCTGAAAGCTTTTTAACAGGTGCGACCTGGGAGCACAGGGAAGTTAAGTGACTTGCTCAGGGTCACACAGTCTGCAAGTGGAAGCTGTAGGATTCAAACCCAGGCCTTGGCTGCTGGATGTCACCAGATTTGCAGCTCAGAGTCTTAAACTACTATGCTAAACTGCCACATGTAGCACTGATTTCCATGGACTTCTATTGAAAAAAATATGATTTTTAAAGAATTGCACAATGTTTGGAGAGGTTTTGTGCATTTCAAGGACTGGTTCCAGCACTGACTAACCACAGAGAAATGTTGGCTTAAAAAAATGACCATAATGGGATTTTTTACTTTAAAAAAAGTAATGTACTCAGCAAATTGTAACCATTGTTGAGCCACTCACTTCTGACCACCCAATATATCTGAAGTCAAGAAGAACTTATTGATTGCCCTTGAGTATCCCTAACCTATCTAAACCAGTTGGTGTGAAAAAAGGTATGTAAAAATAGGTTGTAGTACTGTATCAGCTTGCCATAAAACTAGAGGTTGATGTTTTGATTTCTTATCAAGTGCATAATGTATGTAGCTCTAAACTGGCCATTTAAACTTAAAATGTGATCATTTAAACCCATCTGCCCTTTTCTATTATATGATACTTAATTAAAAAAAATAATTAAATAGTGGTCTTGGCCATATGATCAGTTCTTATAATTGATTAGATGCACTTTATACATATTTTTTTCTTTTTTACTGAATTATGTTCTGTTTAAACTATTATTACACATGACCTTCCAGTATTGCTGTTTAATATGCATAAAATGTGACTGTTAGTAATGTTGCAAAGTTGACATTTTTTGATACATGCCAATTGTAACTGTGATTTTGTGTTAAAATGTTTATGATTATTTGCTGTTAATATATGCAGTAGATTCCCCAAACAGCTGGATATCATGTTCTGCTAAAGTTTTGGAGACTGACTCCTTCTCACTTAATATGACTTGAATAACCTGTGTGTCACTGTTTGCCCATTGATGTTCTCCATTATCACCACGGTGGCAAAAAAGCAACCCATACTGCTAAAAATGCCTTCTGTAAGGACCACCTTCTAGCTTCTGCTGGAGACTCCTGCATTTTCTGGTGTCATATCTTGGGTCTTATAGGTAGCTCCACTAAACAAGATATTAATGACATGTTCCATAACGGGATAAACTGTAATGACCCTGTTATTACTGCAAATGCTTTCAACAATCATTTTACTTATTCAACAGCATGTACTTCTTGTCAGCTCATCAGTTTAGCCAACCAACTGAACTCCTCCACGTCTCCTAACCACCCTGAGTTTTTTCCTGAAAGTTGTAACCGCAAAGGAAATTCAAAAATTGCCTAGAACTCCCTCCCCCAATACTAGCCTGTACCTGATGGGTTGGAATCTAGGATCCTCAACCTTGCTGATTCTATCCTTTCCTCACCTATTGCCTGCATGTTAAATCACTAATCTCTGGAGTTGCGCCTGATATATGGAAAATTGCTAGGGTCATCTCTGTTTTCGTGAAAGGAGACTCAAAACTTTATAACTATCATCATATTGCATTTCTGCCAATTCTAAGTAAACTTATCTCCACTAGTACAACCTGCTATCACCGGAACAGTATGGCTTCCACAAGTGGCATAGCACATTCATTGCACTCATCAAATTATTTAATGATACTAAAGTAGCTATGGATAAGTTAATGATGACAAGCATTGTATTCATTGAAATTTCTAAGGCTTTCTAATTGGTTGATCACCAGTTATGTACAAAACTGGTTATGCTCGGCCTTGCCTCCCATGCTGTCTCCTGTTTTGTGCACTAACTTTCAAATACAATTCAGTTCAGAAAGTTTAACAACATGCTTTTTAATGTGGCCTCTGTTGAAGCTGGTGTTTCCAGAAGCTCTGTTCTTGGCCTACTGCTCTTCTGCATTTTATCAACTGTCTTCCTCTTGTGTCCTTCTCCTGCTCCTCTGTAGTTTATGCAGGTAAACTTGCTCTTGATTTTAGTTGCCAGATTGCAGGCCATATTAATTTGCAGCTTAGCTGTGACTTTCAGAATGTTCAGCACTGGCAAACAAAATGTAAATTGGTCCTTAATACTAAAAAGACCAAGGCTGTGCTATTTGGTCCTAATGCCAAGCTTAGGTTTTGCACAAATTTCCTAGCAGTCACTTGTGCTGATGGATCTTTACTTGCATGGTTGACTAATTCAAATACCTTGGCATCACTCTTGACCCCTTCCTGAATTTGCCTATACGTATCCCCACCTTGTGCAAGACAGTTAATACTAAGCTTGGCATAGTGTACAGAATTAGGAACAGACTTATCCTTAAGGCCAGACTTGCCATCGCTAAAGGAGTTCTCTTGCCTGAACTACACTACAACCTTCTATCCTTTGCCCATGCCTCTAAAAATATCCTGGCTAAATGGAATGTGACATACTGTATAACAATATTTGTCATTTTGCAGTGTCCTCCAACCTTCTCACTCAACACTGGGATCTGTATTCTGCACTCATATGGCTATCTCCATTTACTGGGTATTCTTTTGCTCTCAGCTGTTTCTTAGATAAGCTCCTAAGATTCTCTACTCTTACCTCTGTTACTTTGCTCCCTCAGTGCTCCAATCAGACCAGCCAACTCAGATTCTCTAACAAGTTCCTATTTCATGGTCCCAAGTATGCCACTATGATGGGGAAACAGGCTTTCTCCTCATTGCAACAATGTTCCAGAATTCACACCTGGTGCTTTTATAAAGTATTCCCTCCTACCCCCTTTTCAGAGGTGGCTGACAAAACATTCACAGACCTCTTCTGCTTGTAACTGTACCTAAGGAATTAACTGCCACTTTTGTTGTAATGATGTTCTGATTCAAGGCTGGCTAACATTTATTTATTGCTGCCTA
Source organism: Neoceratodus forsteri (assembly GCA_016271365.2). Classification (NCBI taxonomy): domain Eukaryota; kingdom Metazoa; phylum Chordata; order Ceratodontiformes; family Ceratodontidae; genus Neoceratodus; species Neoceratodus forsteri. Next base: position 1,489,730,457 of record CM057449.1, on the reverse strand, counting down.
TTATTGACTGTCTATTCCTGTATTTGGTCTCATTCTAGGCAGGCAAAATTGCTATTTGTGATTGCCTATTCCCTGCTACATGTTGTTCTATTTATTCATATTAGTGGCTATTCTCCAATGCACAAAGTGTCTATGCACTGCATATCTGGGGTGTGTAAACACTCTGAGGCCACTGCAGCCCCTGTGCCCAATTCTCCAAGGGGGTGCAGGGCTGGCATGCACCCAATCCCCTGCCCGCACAATGAGATCCATGAAGGAGGCAGCCTGGGTTGCATGCCCACACTCCATGCTATTCTGGAAAATGTGGAGTGCCAGGCAAGGGGAGCACATGGTGGTCTGGGGGGGGCTGACTGGGAACCCCCTCTGCACAGATGTCATGGCCACACTGCAGCTGCCAGATGTTTGTTTCACCCCAGGGCACAGGAGATGCAGTGGTGGACCAGGTCCAGGCATCCCATTGGATGCCCACCCATGTCCACAGATGAGCCCCAGTGCAGATACATGCCATGGGGGGCAAGGCAATGGAAGGGGGCCACATGGTGGCCGGTGGCTGAGAATATGGCCACCGTGCAGCAGTCCATAGATGCAGACCTCCGTGGGTGGGATACGTACCCACGGTGTGTACATCCTGCCCCATGAAGAATAGCTGCCATTGGGCACTATGCACAATGCAGGTGGGGGTACATGGTCACAACCAGTGCCCACCTGTCCATGGCTCCTTCCCTCCAATGTGCAGAACTCCCCAGGGAGGCTGGGGGCAAAGTCGTGGACCCAGTCAGGCATCCAATGGGATGCCCGGCATGGGTCCCGGAATGGATCCCCCTGTTCTCGATGGTGTGGTTCCAGTTGCATGGATAGCACATCCAGGCACCCAGACCCATGCAGTATGGCCCTCTTGGCTGCAGGACCCACTGCCCAAGCCCTTGTGACAACACGGGCCCCTGCTACACACCCACATCCCTGCTAGCCGGACCCTGCCTGGAGGCCCATACTCCGGCCCCCTGACACATTTATGCCTTGACACCATAGGGGCACTACAGACCCCTGGATCATGGTAGCCAGTGTGCCATGAGAGCACTCATTGAATGGCAAGGAGTGAGAGGGAGTGTCAGTGCCATGGGAGAGAGGGCCAACGAACCATGCATACTGGTAATGGGGCTCCACTGGGAGGTCACCATGATGCTGTGTCTTGGTGAATGCCTATGTGTTGGGGTGGGCATTTGGCATTGACAGGGACTAGGGATGGGCACATCACCAAGGTATGGGACCTTGATGGGGATCCACATGAGCTGCGTTGTGCAGGCACTCACCCAGTCAGCTGTCTCAGCCCTCCTCAACTGCCTAGTGAGCTGGGGCAGCATGCAGGATCATATCCTGGTCCCATCACATCTGGCAGATGGAGTCCATGGGGGAACACAGTGGGTTATGGCAGGGTCCCGGCTGCTGTAACCTGTGCCCATCTCCGCACCCATAATGCCAGCACTACACAGTTTAGTGTATACTGCATAGTGCTGGCATGCCCCCAGAATGCCCTGGTGTGGTGAGGTGTGGTGTGGTTCACAGATTTGAGGGATTGGGTGCATTGGATCTGTCACCCCCCTATTTCTGCATCCCACGTGGGTGGGCTCAATGAATGCGGAGTAGGTACACGCCCAAGATACACAGTGTGTAGCCACTCTGTCCCTTCATGCATTGGGCCCATTGTGTTCTAGTTTGTTTCTGGTAGTCTTATCATATTCTACTGCACTTGTAATTCTATCCTGCCTTGCTTGAGCTGTAATACCCAATTAACTGTAATGTTGTTTCTTTTGTACTTTCCCAAGTCATACCTGAAAATAGGCATTTATTTGTCTTGTAAACCCAGCTAGTTAACAATAACTAGATAAATAATAAATTGTTGGAACACCAGAAGATTCACATCAACCACAAATATGCCTGTAGGTTGTGTCTGTGCTATGGCAATCTCAATTCATCATTGCAAAGCTGGGGAAACATGACATTTCTCAAGTGGGCCAAGAGGCCATAAACAGTATTCTAAGCATGGCAGGGTATGGTATGAGAATTCAGGGGAAGAGGAAGGTTAGCAATAGCTTACAGGTGTGGGTGGGTTTCATTTTAAACATAGGTGCTCTAATTGTTTTAACAGGCTTACAGTGGGAAGGGGGATTAAAGAAAAACAACAAAAGCGCTGCTTCTGTACTCCTCAATCTGCACCAGATTCTGCCAGTAAGCACATTTTTAAACCACTAATGGAGATTGTTTTTGTTGACTATGTGTGTGTGTGTGGAAAGCTCAAACTATAATTGAGGTACATCTGTTTTTACATATGTTCTCATGAGATCAGTTTATTTGTGGAGTCAATTTACAGGAAAGTTTTCAGGGTAAGCCAAACATTCAGCACAGATTAGGTACAATACACATTGGGAGAGCAGTGGGCATACAGTACACCCACTGTAGCATATGGATGTTAAATACATACAATAAAAATCTAGAATACTATTGAGTAACATTATGGGATTTTACCATTTTTCTGTTTAAAGCACTATGTGATTCTAGTCTCCCCTATATGAGTACTGCTTTCCTGTGAGATTTCTGAATTTAGAGGTCACACTTTAGTGGATTAAATCATTTTTACCTAAATAACTGTTGACTATTGTGATATGCAGGTTACCTGTTTCTGAATCTGGTACTGTGGATGTAGGCACTGCTGCACTAGTTAAATATGTTCATTAAGTACAGTAAGAAGAAAGGAGTCAACATTACATTTGTGAACTTTGATGATTTGGTGTCTGTACTCCTGTGGTACCCAGTTGAGGTCCCTATAAATACTGTAGAGTATTCAGAGCTACAATAATTCTTACCTAGAATCATTCTTGATATCCTGTTTTGAAGGATAGGTTGTATCAAACTATTGGGACCCCCTGTGGCAATATTTTGATAATATAAGTCAGCTACTCTACACACTGCTTATATTACAGCACCTGTACTGATACTTAATAACAGCTACCATGCATTTGAATGGAGGCTGTCCTTCTAACATTTAATGACAATTGACTAGTCAGTTGATATATTTATGAGTCACTCCAATTTTATTATGTTCTCTATACTGTCTCTGGGGCTTGGTAAAGAGGGCATGGTAATGTAGGTACTAGCAACAGTGCATGAACAATGAGGCCATTCAGGAGTTTGAGGTGCAGTATACTGTGTACATCACCTCCCCAATACAGGGTGGGTGTAGGTGATTATATATGGTGGGGGGGGTTCGGGGTGTTGCCCCACGCAGAAAATCGTGCAAACACCATGTGTAATCTGGCTGGGTGGCATGACGCTCACTTTCGTGTCATCCTATTACCTACCTCCCTTTGTAAAGAGTGCAGGTTGTTGGTGCAACAATGTGTGTGAACCATTTTAATTATATGTGATGTGACAAGATATAGGAATTCTTAATGCAGCAAACTATGTTTGTGCCCTGTTCCATTTACACTACATGAACAATTAACTGTTCCTTATTATTAGTTTTCTGTTCGTGGGTGGGAATGGGTCAATGAATGTTTGTCTCAGAAGTCTTTCTACTCCAGAATGAATGTGACATTTGAATCCCAAACACACTGCTACCTGGACTACCGCTTCTGATTGGTCAACTAGTAATAGAACATAGACTTTGACTTTGACGGCAGATAAGGACCGCTTGGCCCACCTAGTCTGCCCATTCAATAATGGTATAACATAGCAAACTATGATAAACGTATACACCAATGTTGCCCAAAAAGTCATTGTATTGTTTGTAATGCTTTTGCTTGTAGATTATGATATCCTTATACTGCATTGGTGTTTTATCTACTGTATTTATTTTTTCCTTTTTAACATAATCATTGTAATTTGAAACTGTATGCACAACTGCCTGGAAGGATATCATTGCAGATGAGTTTGCCTCAATGGATAAATCCCCTATATAAATTTGAAATTGAAATGAAATTGAACGTTGGCAACTGTATGCTCATTTAGACCTTTGCTTTTACGGCAGAACTGTGCATATGGTAAGATTACTCCTTGAAGCATCCTTTGTGCACAGAAAAAGCTGAGTTCATTTGAAATGAATTCAGCTCTACCAGCTTATGCATGTGGAAAGGCTAATCATAAAAGGTAGTAATAGGATAACTCTGCAGTCTGCCATCTTATCCATTAAAGCTATTTTCTGTGAGTTATAGCACTTTGAACTTTTCCATTTTTAGCCTGGTGAAAAGGAACACTGAAGAAAATTAGTGTTCACGCTCTGTGATTTAGTATGTGATACTGATGAATGTCAGCACTACCATGACTTTGTTATTGCAAAATCAGGATCTTTTTCATGTTTTGCATTTAAAATGGTTAATGATGTTTTCCTCCTTGAGAAGTTTTATTTTCTGCAAAGTGGCATGCTAATCAAATATGCAACTGCTCATGGCAAACCTTTTGGCTTGACATATTGTTGAAGAATCTCAAATAAACCGCTCTGAAGATAAACAAACTGTTTCCTTCTACAGCTGTGCATTTTTGTTACTGACAACCCATGGATATTGTATATCTGGACTGCATCAAAACATTTAACACTGTACTACAGTAGTAAACTGTAGAACTCATGTAAAACCAGCTGTGCAATATAATGTCATATGTGGTATTTACCTTGTATGAAGTTCATTGTTCCCAATCCCTTGATTTATTTAAATATGTTTATTGGAAGAAGCACACTAAATCTGAACTCATTTCCAGGCACAACACAGGGAAGGTGTTACAAGGGGAAGAATGCAGCAACAATAGCATGCCAAAAGCAAAGTGCACTAGCATAAATAGCAGTGGAGCAAAAGAATACATGTACACTTTACATACTTACCAGTTTACAATGTTTTCAGAGTTTTAAAATACAATTAGGTGGCTGTTGAGGTACTGTTATCTTGATTAAGTCAGGGATAGCAGTAAGGTACATGGCACCAGGAAGATGCGAGGGTATTGCAGTTGCAGGTGGCTAACTCAGAGAAGTGTGCCAGCAAGAGCAGTTCAAGAGAGTCGAGTGAAACTGAGATGTAGATAGAGAGGGGAAGATTATTTCACTGGGTGGGAAGGCAGAAGAAGATGGTTATTGGTTGTAAATTTAGAGCCAGGAACTCATTGGTTTAACTTTAAATTAATGCAGAGGTTACACAGAGCATTGCTCATTGTTATGTGTGCCTACTTCATAAACCAAACTAGATTACTAAGCCCTTAAACCCAATCAGGGAATGACCTTCTCAGAAGGTTGGGACAGACCTTTATAAGTCTAATTGCTATGATTATTTGCAGATGACAGATTACTACTCTAATTACCAAAGATTGACACTTTCTCTTCTATCGACAACAACATGCTAATTCAAGGCCTGAAAGCAATTTGTGCCTGAAATGGAGTCTCAGAGGAGTTCCTTACAGACAATAAACTTTGGTTAAGTAATGAAACATTCAATGATCTGCTTAGCACTGAAACTTTTCGCACTCTACCTCAATCCATTATTTTCCCAGATCTAATGGTCAAATTGACATCTATATTAAAGTGGTAAAACTTCTTTTAAAGAAAGTGCTAGAGAGAAAGAACTGGCAAGTTGGACTGGGGAAGGGGTGAAACACCCAGCAGGGCAGTCTCAGTCACTGCACAGACCATCACAGTGACATACGGGTTTTGCCTGATTCCTGTCGCTGTGATGGTCTTCGTGGTGCCAGAGTCATTGTGGTGATGGTATACCCAGCAAAACAGGATCTATAGTGAGCACCCACAGATATATTGTTAATTTTCAAAATAAACTAGATAAAGTCAACAACAGGGAAAAAGAACACAAGATGGTATTCAACATAGAGAAGTGTTGTGTTTTACACTTTGGAAAAAATAACTTACAAGCAAATTACTACCTAAATGGAAAAGAATTAAGAAATTCAACCACCAAATGTGATTTGGGTGTTCTGGTCTCAAATGATCTGACCTTTTCAAGGCATACAATGAATGTTGTTAAAAAAGCTAGTAAAATTACTAACTGTATACTAAAAAACATCAAAGGTAGGGACAGCACTGTAATAATGTCCCTGTATGTTTCTCTGGTTAGGCCTATGATGGAGTACGGAGTGCAGTTCTGGAGTCCATATCATGCTAGGTATGTTAAACAAATAGAGGGCCTACAAGGGAAAATAACAAAATAAAAAGCAGCATCCATAATCTAACATATAAAGAAAGAAGAAATCAGCTAGGATTATTTAGTCTGCAATATAGAAGGTTATGAGGAGACTTGTGTATGGTATATGCAGCATTCAAAAATCAAGATCTCTGGGAATGTGTAGGATTGGTAAAGAAAGAGACAGTAGTAACTACTAGAGCACATACATCACAGTTGAAGGGGAAAATTATAGGACAAACAAAAGAGAATCATGGTTTAACCAAAGGGTGGTATCAATTTGGAATGCCCTTCCAGTTGACATAATAAGTAGTGATAACATCAATATATTTAAACATAGACTGGACAATTATATGGGGGATAAATACGCTGATTCAGGTCCAAGTCCATTATTGGCAAAAGCTTTGGACTCAATCCTACTTATGATACTAACACAATGATGGTACTGTGCTGGTCCCATAATCTGTGCTTGTAGTTCTGTAGTCCTGCATCACCTGAAGCCAAACCCTTCGGTTCATCAGTACCTCTGTCAAGGTACCATTTTTGCTTAACATTTTGCCTTTCTTGCTGCCAACTCTGCAAATCTTCTGATGTTATATTTAGGACATCTTTCATTGGTAGAGTGAATCATAGCCTGTGTCCCACAAGGAGCTGAGTTGGTCATGATCCACTACCAAGTAAATTGGTTTTGTACTCCAGAAGTCCGGGGGTGTGGGGGAGGAGCCCCCCCCACATGGGGGTGTTTGGGGGGGTGGTGTCTCCTGATTGAATGCACTGACATCCCCAAGGCTACAATGCCAACAGTTGGTATGGTAGCTGTTGCTGTAGGGGATGTCAGCGCTAGCGCTGTCGAAGCACTATGGTAAAACCGTTTTGCTGTCATCTGCAAAGTTAGCAATCCAGCACTGTAGTAATGTTTGTTGGGATGATACATAGATACAAAACAGTGTGGGCCCCAAAACAGAGCCCTGGAGAACACCACTAGAGCCCTATCCCCAATCTGACATATATCACCTAATATGTACAAGTTGCTTCCTTTCTGTTAGCTATGTATTTATCCATCTAACAATTTACCGATTGAGATTCAGAGCTTCCAAGCATTTATTCAGTTCTTCTTGTGGGACTTTATCAAAGGCCCTGTAGAAATCCAGATAAACAATATCCACTGGAAGTCCCTGATCAAGAGCACAACGAACATGTTCAAAGAAATGTAATAAATTTGTTTGGCAGGATCTTTTCTGTGTGTTGTGTATGGCCTATGTGTCCTGTTTTCTGCATATGGTCCTCTAAGTTTTCTTTTGTGTATTCCTCCATGGCCTTGCTCAATATGCATGTTAAACTTATTAGACAATAATTTTCAACACAGGTTTTTGCTCCCTTTTTCTTGATGGGTGTTACATTTGCCATGACCCAATTCTTAGGAACATCACCTGTCTTAAGTGATAAAAGGAGCTGGGACAGCAGGCCTGCAAATTCTTCTGCTAGTTCCTGCAGCATTTGAGGGTGCATCCCATCTGGTCCTGGTGATTTGTTTCTATTTATTTTCTTGAGCTTATTAGATATAGTTGTTCCATTTATGGGGATCAAATTGGTCGGAAACTCCTCAATGATTGTCTTGGAAATCTGATAGTTGGTTTTATTCTGGAAAACATTACGGAAGTGATTGTTGAATAAATTAGCCATTTTCTGTTCTTCCACTACTACTTCACCATTCACTTTTAATGGCCCTATTTTGTTTGCATCCTGCCTCTGGCTATTGATGTAATTAAAACAAGTGTTCTTGTTGTCCATGGTTTTACTTGCAATTCTGTTTTCCTCACTTTGCTTTGCATTTTTTATTAGTAATTTGCATATTTAGCTGTTTCTTTAAATCATTTTAACCTATCTAATGATGGATTTATTTTGTATTTTTTCTATGCTCTTTTTTTTCTTTTTATGTGTCTTTTAATCTTCCTATTGAAGCAGGTCATAGTTCTTCCATTAGTATTCCATTTTAATTTATCAGAGATGTAGTATTTGGACCATTAGTCCATATGTTTTTTATTATATCCCATACTTTCTGTAAGCTTTTGTCCCTTAAATCTGATTCATAATTCCAATTATTCATGTAGGTTTTCATTCCTATATAGTCTGCTTTCTGCCAGCATTTCAGTATGGTTACATCATTTTCTTTCTCTATTATGTGTGTTATGTAGAATTCAACCATCCTATGGTCACTTTGTCCAAGTGGCTCTCTAACCTTGCATTTTTTAACATTGTTCATATTATTTAGTACAAAATCTAGTGTATTGTCGCCTCTGGTACATTCATGTACAGTACATACTGTTTGAAAACATTATGTATCATGATATCTACCAATTGTTTTTTCAGAATCTGTTAATCCCATGTAGTCCTCAAACTTTATGTTAGAACAGTTGAAATCTCCTGACAGGAATACTCTGCCACTTAAATCTATGCTTTTTATGGTGTTTAGGAATTTATTGTTTTCCTCAGTAGTTAGGCCGGGTGCCCAATAGCATACTCCTATGGTGAATTTGTTGTTATTGGGTTGCAATAAATTGATCCATCTCTGTTCTACTGATTCACTTGTTTGCTCATCTGGCTTAATTTCATGCACAACTAATCATTCCTTAAATAATAATTTGACACCTCCCCCTCTTTTTCCTATCCTGTTTGAGCAGAATGTGTTAAAACCTTCCATTTCCCCCCCAACTGTCTTCTTGTCACAAGGTCTCCATTATGGGGCAGAGATGTATATCTTTGTGTTGTAGAAGATACTGTAACTGAGCTTGTTCATCTTATTTGTAAGACTTCTAGTGTTGATTAGTATAACCTTTATATCTTGTGACTGTTTTTTTTTTCTTATTTTGTTCAATAGTAATATTGTTTTTGGTGTCTTTATTGAATTATATTTTTGTCAGGTTAAATTCCCTTCTCCCCTGCTTGACTAGTTTAAATTCCTACTGTTGATTTTGTTTTGGAACATCTGTCCTAGTATTCTGCTTCCTTTTTTTACTTAGATGCAACCCATCACATGCATAAAGTTTATATTTTCCTTCAAAAATTTCCCATGTTTTGATGCATGTAATATTGTTTTGTAGGCACCATTGCCTTAGTTGATTGTTTATGTGTTTCAACTTATTTGTCAATTTGTAGTTTGCTTTTGGGACTGTCAACATTTCTAATATAATAAGATCTGCATTTTGTTGCTCAGTAAGTTGCTTAAAGTTTCTATATTCTTCAAGTATCCGTTCCACTGATTGACCTTTGGTATTAGTTTTCCCTGCATGTAGTAGAACTAGTGGTTCACCTCCTGCTGGTTTTAGAATGGTGGGTACCATTTTACCTATGTCTCCTATTGTTGCCCCAGAGAAGCTACAACTAGTTACATGTTCTTTATTTCCTCTAGTTGTGTATTGATCAACATACTTGACCATCAAATCCTCTAATATAAATATTTGTCTCTGCTCTATATGATTTATTCCACCATCCTGTGTTATTTCCATCTCTGCCTCTTGGTTAATATTATTTCCCATTTGTATTTCATTCTGTTTAGTTACATCCTTTCTGTCCTCAATATTGCCAAGTTTTGGCGCTTGTTTTTCTGCAAATGTGAGTAGGTCACCAGTCTGCTGTTCAATTTGATCTGTTGCATCCTTGTTTCCTTCACTATCTCCCTGTATCAGCACTTGTTCTTCTTCTAATGTGAGTAGGTTATCTTTCTGCCTTTCAATTTGATCCATTAGACTTATTAGTGGTGAGAATGTATTGAGTAATGCAGGGGTTAGATCTTGTTCTCTTTTATCTTTCCTCTTTTTTATGCATCTTATTTCTTTTGACCATACACCAGTTATTTAGTTCATCGTCTTCCCTTGTATGTTTGCTGGTATCATTCTTATTATCTGCCCCTGGGGTATCCTTGGTGAGGTCTATATTTATGTCTACAGACTCTTTCAGGCTTTATTTCTAATTTCAGCCCAAATATTTTTGCTTCTAACTCCTTAATCTGCTTGCATTGCTGACAAGTATAGGGGCCAGGCTCCTCACTAGCCTCTATACTGTATTTACTACAGATTGTACATTTTATGCCCATTGTTCCCTCGTTCGATGTTGCTATTGTATTTGCCACTGTGTTCCTATTTGTATCCTTGGTCAATATTCAGGAGCAGTGTGGTGATCCATTCACACCACTGTGGGGCAGAGGGCTTTTAGGCCAACAGCAGTATGCAATACTGAATTACCTGAGGTTAGTAGGTGAGATATCTTTCACCTGTTGTGATATAATTACCCTATGGACAGATGTATGTTCTATCTCAATTGCTATTTTATTATCTAAATTTCTCCCTTTAAAGGAGCCTTTCTGATTAGTCATGTGGCCCTTCCTTTAGCTTCCCTTACAAGAGCTCCTTTTTTAAAATCTTGTACTCACAGTATTTTGTGCACTCCTGTCCTCCTTGTCCTCTTGATATGCCAGACATGCAAACATGCCGCATCTGTGTTTCAGCATGTGTCTCTGCTTGTGGCAATGAACAAGACCCACTCAGCTCACATTGCTTGCAGAGGGGCTTACATACATAGAAACATAGAATTTGACGGCAGATAAGGACCAATTGGCCCACCCAGTCTGCCCATTTCCCTACCTGATGGATAAGCTGTTGATCCTAGTTAACCAGCAGCCTACTTCTTCCTACCCCAACCCCCTAGAATTGCCTTATGACTGTCCCATGCATGCTTGAATTCCACCACTGTTTGTGACTCCACAACCTCCTCTGGAAGGCCGTTCCATACATCCACAACCCTCTCTGTGAAAAAATACTTCCTTAAATTACCTCTGAGCCACCCTCCTATCTTCAGATTATACCCCCTTATTCTTGCACACCTCTTTTTTTGAAAGATGCTACCCTCTTGGACTTTGTTGATTCCCTTGAGGTACTTGAAAGTTTCTATCATGTCCCCCCTCTCCCTCCTTTCCTCGAGGCTATACATATTAAGCTCCTTAAGTCTCTCTTCATATGTCTGCTGGTGCAGACCCTGCACCATTTTAGTTGCCCTCCTCTGGACAGCTTCCATCCTGTCTATGTCTTTGCGGAGATTGGGTCTCCAGAACTGCATGCAGTACTCCAGATGGGGTCTCACCAGCTGTCTGTACAGAGGGATAATAACTTCCTGTTTTCTACTGGTGATGCCTGTCCCTATGCATCCCGGTATCCTCCCACCCTCCTTGCTGCCCTCTCATTGTTGCATACCTTTAGGTCATCTGATATGACTACCCCAGGTCCCTTTCCATTTTTGTTGTTGTTAGTATCTCACCCCCCATTGTGTACTCTTCCCTGGGTTTTGTTTCCCAGTGCATTACCTTGCACTTCTTAGCATTGAATCTAAGCTGCCATACATTTGACCATTCCTCTAACCGGTTGGTTTTCTACAGTGGGTGACCCGGAAGTGCACCCAATGTCGTGGCCCTTCCTAATTCACACTCACAGCACAGAATTAATTAAAATTGTTTAAATCCTTTTCCTAACCCCTGCATGAGGTTCGAAAACAAAATCAGAGCTCCTAATGCTCTGTACCTAAACAAATCTTCCCCCTGTGCAAAGTTGTAGTTCGTGGGACAGCTTTCCATGTACTACACTGTTCCTCCCCTTCCTGTCTCCTGCCTGTATGCAGTTCAGCAGTGGTGCTCCCACTAAGTAAATCAGTTCCACAGGTCTTACCACAGAATTACATAAACTCAAGAGACAGCTTGCTGGTACCTGTCTCACAGTGATATGCTGTATCACAGGTCAGCAAGATAGTTTAAAAAGTGTTCCCTTATCTACAGCATATGAAGTATAGACAGAACAATGGCTTGCATTTATGGGTGATAGAAAAGTATGGCTCTGTGACTAACTGAAACCATCTTAAATACAACTAAGGTGATTGAGTCATAACCTTTGAGTTTTGATACTGATCAGGTTAATTAGCTGGGCCAGAAACATTGGTTCCACGTGAGCCCTCAGCTGTTTCTCAGCCACTATCCAAAGGTCAAGCATCGATTAAGGAGGCAAGGCAAGTCAAGGCAAAGTTTATTTATATGGTGCCCAATCCCGGAGGCTCTGAGTGCCTTACACGAAACAAGCAGGGTAATTAAATAAATTATATAAATCATAAATAAAACACATCAAATAAATAAAACCTTCAGATGCAGCAATTAGCATTTGGCCTAGCAGTTTCTTAGGGCTGGTCAAATGGGCTCCTCGGGGAAAGCCATAGAAAACAAGTAGGCCTTTAAACCACTCTTAAACCTCTTGAATGATGGGGCCTCCCTGAGAACAGTTGGAAAACAGTTCCATAGGATCTGGCCATCGACGCTGAAGGCCCAGTCTTCAGATGTTTTCCCCACTGCAACAGGGGCAAAAGGGGTAGGTGGAACCCTCCATGAGTGTCCAAAGAACATCATTGGAAATTAAGGGATATTATAAAAAGGGCAAACAGAATGTCACAATCTGATTGGCTCACAAACATCCTAAGTCCCTAGATTAACTGTTGGAAAGCCTGAGGTTGGAGCCTCATCACAAGTATGCACAACAGATCCATACACTAGAATGAGAAAAACAAGATCTGTCTAAAATTCCAAGCATTCTAAAGAATGCTGTCAGGCAGACATGGTGACGCTACTGAAAATGAGCCTAGACTCAATGGTTAATATCCCAATAAACATAAACTAGAACTTGACATTTATATTTCACATTATCTGCTGTAAGCAGTGGACACATACTGTTTTATATACAATGAGGCTTTTTTGCATTAAAGATATCTTCAAACTATGTTTTTTTTTTAATTTAAACACAAGGCTGCCACATAAGCACAGCAGTAACACAACTAGCTCTTTACCATCCGCATTAAGGCTGCTTCCTCTCTATCCCTAACTATTATCTCTTCCTCAGGTACACCTATTGAGCAGACAGATACCTTCAAGCACCTGGGGTCACCCTTGACTCTGGGTTATTGTATGCAGCACATGTTGACACCATAGTCAAGACTGCTAACTCCAGACTCGGTCTGCTCTACAGACACAGGTATAATCTTTTACTTAAGATAAAGAATCTACTAATCAGATGCTACATTGTCAGCTTAATCAACTATGGCCTAACAGTTTATGGTGGCACTAGTGACAGTATGCTGGTTAGGGTCAGGTATCTATTGAACAGAGCATGCCATGTTGTGCTTGACCTAAGGCAGGATTCTCACACTTGTGTACTTTATAGTAACTTTGGATGGCTAAACCTTGACTCATAACTACTGTACAACACCTTGGTTACTGGCAAGAAAGCACTTCTTAGCCTGCTGTCCCCTGGTGTGCAGGCCATGCTTCACCCAGTTAACAAAAAATATACTACAAGGGGCATCAAACATAACTCCCTGATACTGCCCTGTAAGAAAACCTCCGTAGGCCAAGCCTGTTTCTCCTTCAGATTCCCTAAACTGTGGAAAGGCCTGCCCCTGTCTCTAAATTCTTTAGGCTCTATTACACTGGGTAATAGATGGAAGAAGGTCATATGACCTCATTAGTACTGTCCATCCATGTTAGCAGTTCTGAGTAATCACTTTCTCTATCAAACACTTGTCAAGTCTTTTTTTAAATATACCAGAATTCTGACTTTCCACTACCTATACAGACAGTATGTTCCAAAGTCCATTAGACTGTGGTACATTCTTAATTTATTAATGTTGTCAATATTATCTACTGGCCCCCCTAGTTTAATATCATCAGCAGATTTCACCAGCCAACTGTCAATGCCATGCTATAGGTCACTAATAAAGAGGGCAAACAGCACTTGCCCCAGAACGGAGCCCTGCGCACTCCTCTAGTGACCTCACCCTCCACTGAATAATCTCCCCTTATTCTTATTCATTGCTTTCTCTCTCTTGCAGCCAGTTACCAATTGAACTGACCAACCTTATGTCCACACCTATTTTTGCCAGTATATATATTAATAATTTATGGTGAACTTTGTCAAAAATGTTTTGTAGGTCCAAAAAGAGTACATATACTACAGTGTTTTTATTTATATTTTTGTTTACTTGTTCATAGAAACACAATTGATTTGTTATACAGGACCTTTTCCTATGAAACCTATGTTGTTTGATGTCCCTATGGCCTATTTTATTCAGGGTTTCCACCAACTTAATTTTGAGAAAGCTTTCTGCCATTTTGCATACAATCGAAGTTAGACTGATAGGTCTGTAGTTTGATTTTTCAGCTCTATTGCCTTTCTTGAACAGCGGTACAACAATGGTTGATTTCCAATCATTGGGTACTTTCCCAGAGGAGAAGGCGGTATTTAGCAAATGGGATATTCATTATGAGATTTTTTTTTTTTTTGTCTCCTTCAGGAACCTCTGATGCAGGGAATCAGGACCAGATGACTTATTTACTTTCAATTTGTCTATTAAATGTTCCACTTCTGTTGCACAAATTTCTATGGATGCATCTATATATTTGCATTCATCAAGAGTTTGATTTTGCATCATTCTCCTATCAGACACTGTACCATAATACTCATTGAAGGTATTTGCCATCCCTATCAATGTCTCTATTTTTTCACCCTTGTTTATAATTGGCCCTATTTGTGTATTAGTGTTTATTATATATATATATATATATATATATATATATATTTACACACACGCACATATATATATATATATTTACACACACACACACACATATATATACAGTATGTAGATATGAATAAAATATTTTACCATTGTCCTCTGTATGGGTAATATTGAATTCCAGTTTATTTTTTTCAGTTGAAATAATCTTTTTTAGCATCCTGAGTTCTTTCTTATATCTGTGATGTTTTCCTCTGTTTGATGGTTTCTTTTTTTCATTTTAACAAATGCCTTTTTTTTCTATTGCTCTGTTTTAGAATCTTATGAGTACACCACATAGGCAGTTTGCCTTTTTTATTGCTTAATTTTTGTTAGGTGCTAATTTCTCTTCTAACTGTAGCAAGGTTTGTTTAAAGCTGTCCCATGTCTCTTGAATGTTTTTATTATTGAATGGCTTCTCCCATTCCCAGGTTGATAATTCCAAAATTGATTTTCTGAAAATTAGCTCTATTATAGTTCTTAATTATTGTAGATCCCTTTACTTTGGCTATATCCACCCTGATGTTAAATTCTATCGTGCCATGGTCGCTGTCTGATAAACCTGTTGTAATGTCTGTGGCCCAGATATTCAAAAGGGCTGCGCATGCGCAAGTCCTACATTGCGCCATTCTGCGATATTCAGCAGGAGGCAGTTGCGCCACTGAAAACAGGTTGAGCAACAGCGCAATGCAAATGAATGCATGCTCAACAGGAGGGGGAGGAACCATGCATAAACTGAGCAACCCGATATTCAGTCGGGTTGTGCAGAGTTGTGCATGCGCAACCCCCAACCTGCGCCTGCACAACTTTGAGCCAAAAAAAAAAGGATCATGTTGAGGGCCACCCACAGGTGAGCTGCTGTATTGCAGGGTGCATCACAGCAGCTGTCACCCGTGGCTGGCCCCCAACTCAGTCCCTGTGCCCCCCCACCAGCCCGATCGTGGGCAGAACATAAAAACAACCCCCCTGCCCAAACAGCTCCCAATGCCCGATTACGGGCAGAATTTAAAAGACCCCCAACCCGATATCTCCCTGGTGGTCCAGTTGACCGTGAATGCCCGATCGCCCAGGCAGAATGTCCAGTGACAACCCCAAACATCTCCCTGGTGTCTAGTGTCCCCCACCCACCCACCCCGTGAGCCCACCACCCCTCCCCGGCAGCCAGCGGGCGGCAGCATCCCACCACCTGCCGCCCCTCCACCCCGCTGACTGACTGTCGGTGGGGCTGCGCGCCATTGGTGCAGAAGCTAGAGCCAATTGGCATGCAGCCCATACTGTACATGCCAGTCCAGATTTGTGAATGGGTTCATTTACAATCTGGACTGTCATCTCCACAACATGGGCTGCTGGCCCATTGGCTCTGCTCACACCAGCAGGGTGCAGCCTCACCAGACAGATCGAGTCAGTGGGCAGCGAGCGGCAGGTGGGTGGATGCTGCCGCCCGCTGCCGGGGAGCGGGTGGTGGGGGCTTCATGGGTGGGTGGGGGGACACTAGACACCAGGGAGATGTTTGAGGGGTTGTCACTGGACATTCTGCCCACGATCGGGCATTACGGTCCACTGGACCACCAGGGAGATATTCGTTGGGGGTCTTTTACATTCTGCCCGCGATCGGGCATTGGGAGATGTGGGCGGGGAGTTTCATGATACTTTCTGCCCCAATCGGGCATTGGGAGATGTGGGTGGGGGTTGTTTTCACGCTGTGCCCGCGACAGGTGCAGGGTGCCGTCCCCGATGGCTGCTGTCTGGCAGGGCGGCCAGGCGCAAGTCCTCGGGGATCGGCGCACCTACATGCTAATGGCATGCAAATGGGGCCATAATCACATGCAAATGGCACCCCCTGTGCCTTGCATGAATTATGGCCCCATTTTCATGTCACCTTTTGAATATCGGAAATTTGCGCATGGCGCAATGGTACTTGCGCCACCGCAAGTTTAATGCTCAACTCTGACAACTTGCGGTGGCGCAAGTTCCACTGCGCCATGCACAGTGGCTGTGGTTGGGGGGTGATATTCAAAGGAGTTGCTCAATAGCGCAACTCCTTTGAATATCGCCTCAGCCACACCCTTGCGCAACTATTTTGAGCGTCGCAAGGGCTTGCGCCTCAGAATGGCGCAGTTTGAATATCCAGGCCTATATATTTAACTAAATCTTCCACATTTTTTATTACCAGATCTAACACATTGGACCTTCTTGTTGGTCTAAGTACCATCTGATGTAGATTGGCAAGCTTTAGTGTTTCTATGAATTGTTTTTCAATGTCAACCTGTGACACTGTGTTAATCCAGTCTCTGTGGGTAGTTAAAATCCCCCATTACTATAACATTCCATTTGTCTGCCATCTGTGTTATTTGCTTGTGAATTTCTTTGTCTTTGTCTACACTTTTGTTTGATGCCCTGTAAAAAAAACTCCAACATACAATTTTTTAACAGACTGTATTTCTACTGTAACCCATAGTGATTCTATATTTGGCCTATTTTCACCAATATCAGGCATCCTGCAATTAAGTGTGTTCTTTGTCGCTACCACCTCCCTTTTTTTCACCTCTGTCTTATGTATAGTGTATACATATCCATATTTTTATTCCATGTGGATTTGGTATCCCACCAAGTTTCTGTGATGGTACATACTGTATGTCTATATCCTCTTTGTGTAGTAGAACATCCAATTCAGATTTTCTTTTGTTATTCAGACTTTGAGTGTTTAATGCCCCTACCTTAACCCCATTTGTGTTTTTTCTAACAGATGTCTTGTTTTTTTTCAGAGGACCATATGTCATTTCTTCTTATGGTTGCATTATACACTGCTCCACTCTCCCCCTCTGCTTCAATTTAAACAACCATCAATTACTTGTTTAAATTCTAATTCTCAATTTTCTACTGCCTGTTTTGTTAAGGTGCAATTCATCTGCACTATATAGAAGTGCGTTTTCAGAAAAATCTTCCCAATGTGTGATGCATTTAATGTCCTCTAATAAAGTCCAATATCTTAACCAGTTGTTAATCATCTTTATTTTTTCTGTCCTTGCAGCAGTTTCTCTGGGAATGGGGAGTATCTCAGAAATAAAAAGCTTCCATTTCCATTTACTAACTGCCTCCTTTATGTTTTTAAATTCTTCCACAATATCTCTAATACTCTGGTTCACTATGTTATTTGTACCCAGGTGGATTATAATAGCTGATGAGTTGTCCTTTTCTTTAATGATGACTGGTAGCATTTTTGTACATCACTTATTTTGGCTCCTGAGAAGTAGCTAGTGGTGATATTTTCTTTATTGCCCCTAGCTGTATATCTGTCTGAATATTTGAGAATGGAATCACCTAATACATAAACTTGTTTAATGCCATTCGACAACCTCCTCCTATCTTCCATGTATGTCTCTTATTCCTCCATTTCTATGCTCTGATCATTTACCACTTGCTCTTGTTCTTTATAGGGCCGAGTATATTCAGTTTTTATATTCAGTGTATTATCTATCTGATTGTTTCTCATTTCTTTACTCATATTTCCCTTAATTTTGTTTATGAATGCTATGTTGCTTTTTACATGATGTTTTACTGTTCTATCATTAGGTGAATTTATGGTCTCATGACTTATATTGCTGACAATATAGATGGGCCTCTCTACCTATCCTGTAGATCTGTATGATTACAGCTAATGCCAGTGGGAACATTTCATTGGTCAGTACCCTTTGCTGGCTGACTGTATTTGTCAGTGTGTTCAGTTAAATCTAATCTAACTAGGGGTTCAAAGCTGTTAGTCAGTTCCATATGAAATATTTTTGCTCTCCTGCCCTTTTTATAGTTTCTGTTTTCCACCACCCAATTTTAATCCTCTTTGGCATCCCTACCCCATTATCTGTTGTCTTCGATTGCGTCACCAGCTGTGTGCTGCACCTCACTTAATTCTTTGTTCATACAGCATATAATTTGTTGTTGTATTGTCACAACCTGCATCTCTAACTGAATCATTTTGGTTTTTAAATTTCTAATTGTAATGCATTCCCCTCAAGTATACACCAATACATCATTTGTAGCTTCTATATTGATTTTACCCTATATGATGCACCTAATTCCTAACTCTCTGTTTGCCAGTTTTGCTGTGCTTGAGTCCATGTTAACACAATATCACCTGCTTGCTCTTCCCATATTTAGTTGTCATCCCTCTCTACAGACAGTTAGTGAGACCCCATCTGGAGTATTGCGTGCAATTCTGGAGGCCCCATCTATGCAAAGACATAAACAGAGTGGAGGCTGTTCAGAGGAGGGCAACCAAAATGGTGCAAGGTCTGCACCAGAACACATACGAGGACAGACTAAAGCAGCTTAATATGTATACCCTTGAGGAAAGGAGGGAGAGGGGAGACATGATAGAAACTTTAAAGTATCTCAAGGGAATTAACAAGGTACACGAGGGTATTATCTTTCAGAAGAAGAGATGTGCAAGAACAAGGGGGACCATTTTGAAGATAGAGGGGGACGGCTCAGAGGTAATGTTAGAAAGTATTTTTTCATAGAGATAGTTGTGGATGCATGGAACAGCCTTGCTGAGGAAGTTGTGGAATCAGGAACAGTGGGAGAATTCAAGAATGCATGGGACAGGCATAAGGCAATTCTAGTGGCGGGCAGGAGGAAGTAAACTGTTGATTAACTAGAATCTGCAGCTTATCCATCAGGTAGGGAAATGGGCAGACTGGGTGGGCCAAGCGGTCCTTACCTGCCACCAAATTTTATGTTTCTATGTTTCTAATGAACTGTCCTGTGATAAGTCCTACCCGACTTCTCCAGCTGACACCAGCAGACGCAGTAAGGCTGTTTGCCTTAGCTGTGTCACCTTTGCTGGCTTGCCTATGCTGGCTCACTGGCACTCACCTAAGGGGGATGATTTATTGTGCTGAGAGCAGAAGTAGCATGTCTGCCCACTTCCAGTCCCCTTGCTACAATTAAGGTCTTGTTTGTTCAAAAAGGAGCTTTTCACTGCCCCTAAAAGGACAATCAAAGCTGTGTGACCACAAGTTAACTAAAGGATCATTTTTTGTGCCATTTTGCCCCAACAAAATGAACTGACACTCTTATTGGTGTCACAATAAAAATATCCCCAACAGGACTTTCTTCCAACAGAAAGGCTCCAATAAAACTTTTAAAAGCATCTCCCAGGGCCAGCCCAGTGACGTTGAGGGCTGAGGCACTCGACACCTTACCTCAAGCCATGCCGGTGACCTGTGTTCAGGAATGAGCACAGGTCATCGAGGGTTGGTGGGGAGGAGAAGGATTGAGCATCCGTTGGACTGCTCTCCTTCTCCGGGGTAGGGGGACTCTAGCTGTCAGTGCTCCACTGGCCCCTAGTGGCTGCTGGGGGGCAGCACACTGATGCTACAGCTGAGGGGGAAGAGACAGGCAGATGCTTGGTAAGAGCACGTGCGGTAGCATGCTCACTTTCACCACAGGCGTCATTGCATGCCCTGCCTCCTCACAAGGGGAGAAAAGTGGAAAAAAGCTCCATCTGGATGATGTGGTCCCTGCAGCATGCCACCTCCAAGAAGGCACCTCCCTGGCATGGATCCATTTGGGGTGGGTTGAGTCACTCCCCACCTCTCTGCCACGGAGGGTAAGTCATGGAGTGAACAAGGAAGGGGGTCTAACCTTCGAGGAGGGCACGCTGGGGGACAACTGATGGCAGAAGCTGGAAGCTTGGAAGAAATAATACATAAAAAAAAAGTGTCTCCCAGGCTATAATACCTGCCTGATACAAATTAGACAGTGCTATTCAGTTCCGTGCCTTGCAAAAATCTATCAGTCCATTTAAATCACTTCTTTACTCACTCAATCCCTCCAATCCTTGCAATTGTTTCCACTGATATTTTGACCCTGTCTCCTCCTTTCTGCTATGCATGCAAGGGTACTTGTGCTAGTTGAATTTATTGTCATGTAGCAGCACTGGCAATGCACACTTATTGTATTGTATGACTGGTTGTAATGTACCATCAGCCTAATTATATGTACTCTATGGCAGTATTGCACCAGTTTGTACTCTCTTTGATTTGACCTGGCTTGTTTCATGAATGTATGTGGTATTTTATTCCTGCTAACTGTTTTCCTCTGTTGTATCTAACCCTAGACCCTTTATAAAATAGGCATAGCCTAAAGCGTTTTGTGTGAAATATATAAATAAATAAATATATTTTAAGAGAGTCAGTAATCTTAAGTTAATCATCATATGTGCCCCCCCCCACCTCCAAAAATTGTTCAGTTCTCTCCAATGGTTGTTACACAGCCCAATCACCCCGTCATCACCAATACCACCTTCTAAATATTGAAAGGAAAACATGGCCACCTGAGCTCCATTTAAAATTTAGCTCACCTGCACAGTACAGAAGTACAGTTCATTACCTCTTGGCTGGCAGGGTGGTGAGCATGTTTCACACAAATAAAGCTTGCAGTTAAATATTTCATTTTCATTGTCAGCCCTGTGAAGGTAGCAGGGAGGAGCTAGCAACTTTATTATCATATGAGACTTGGACAGTTTGTGGACGGGTGGGTTATATAACAGCTGATTTTGGTATTAGAAAATTATATATTTTCTGCTTGTTTGTTTGATTACTATTGTGCTCATTTGATAGTCCTGTGTTTTAGAATGAATGTAAACCAATAAAAGAGTCTGACTCCAAACTAAGAGAAAGGGTAAGACAAATGTGCTATTTTTTTTGTCATAAACCAGCAAAGTATAGTTGGTAAAAAACATCTCTTTAAAACTCATAGGAGTAACCCCTAGGTGGCATTATACCAAGGGCTACTACCCCCACCTGCCTTTCTAACAGGTTGAGGGGCCTGGGTTCATAACTACCTAGTATGGGTTAGCCCCTACCAGTAGTAGTACTAAGATTAAAGTGCCTGCACCCAGAGTAGTTCTTGCTTGGGTAACTACCACAGTAGGTACAGCCCTCTGGGAAGCTAATACCACCTAATGACCTTTCACAAGTACCTGAACAGTTGTAGTGCTTGGCAATCAGTTTACACAGCAGTTTCCACATTAACGATATGCTCACGCTCAAACCACTTACCAACAGGGTCTGGATCCCTGGCTTGCACCCTGTTTTCCCCCTGTAAAAGACAGTTGTAATACCAGCACGCACTGTAAGAGCATTTAGCATATATCTTAGCATGGAAACTTTCAAACTTAGATTAGACACACATATCTGGAAATAACAAATATTTATACCACCATTAAAATAAGGAATGGTGGCAAGTTCACTAAAGGACCGCAGTCTATAGAACTTGTAACATCTCTATGAATTTATGAATCTTATCACTGAAAAACAAGTAATAATATGCTCATGGGCCAGGTTTAAATGTGAAATAGTAAATCAGATTAATTAAGGGGACATGTACAAGGAGGGGGCGAGAATTTAGATAAATGATTACCTGCTGTACTGAGACAGGTTGCTTTCTATGCAATCAATTAAGTCCCTGTGTTAAACAGTCTAGCAACTACTGGGTACACAGAGTGACTAAATGGCATGCCTAAACTGTGCCGTGGGTTTGCTGTGGTTGCAGCTGTTGTTGGGGTCCTTGATGGAGAAAACAATTAAACATGGCAATGCAAAACAGATTAAGTAATTTGTATCCATGGCCAGTTGGCCTAGTCTACTGAAACTCTCAAACACTAGCAACATAATTAGATGGCATCAGAAACAATTGCAGCTTTCTTGCGGGGAGCTACCCTGGTTTTATTCACGGCACCCAGAAGATGGAACCTGGCAGTGGTGAAATTAAAACCTGCTGCTTGCAGTTGCAGATGGTGGGGAACAGGGCCACCACAACTCACCTCCACTTCCTGGCCTTTCTCACAAGATGGCCATGACCTGCATTCGATTTCTGCACAGGGGCTGACTCCCCAGGTCTGGTTTCTCACCAAGATGGTGCTAGCTTTGGTATAGAAACAGTCTGCTGGGGCCTCTGATGACATAAGCCCAGGTAAAGGAACTGGATTGGTGCATAATTTGGTTTACGTACTGGTGAAACCTCCAGCTGATAGGTAAATCAGGTACTGTGTGATACTGCCTCCCTTACTGGCAGCAGGAGTCCCTGGATCACTGCCTGTTCACATGCAGTGGACCACAGCACATCAAGCTGAAGAAATATAACATTTTCTCTTTTCTTTCAGTTTCTGGACGGTTGCAATCTCAGTCAACTGCTGAGCAACCCCTCTTGGTCTGTAAGTTGGCAATTCCTGAACTTGATCCCTTTTGGACCAAAAGACAGCTCATAGGAGGCAATACAGGCCTCTCCTGTGCAGCAGAACACAGAGCCCACATGTCTCTTTCTCCTTGATCTCTTGAGCTGGAGTCTCTAGAACTCTCTAGTTCAAAACAGTCCCTCTTTTTTAAAGGGCAGAATGCAATAAATCCAGTTGGCTGCTTAAGCTGTCAATCACAGTTACAGTCCCTTAATTGTTTGCATTTTTGCTGCCAGAAATTACCCGTTTTATCTCCCAAAAGTCTCTGCTATGTCCCATGAGTCTTTGGCTAATGTTCAGGATTTCGATTGGCTGACTGGCTGCCAAGATGGTGTCTGCTGTACACAGTTTTACACAAATTATGCAGTCCTCCAACTTTAAAGTTCTGGAGCAGCAAGACAGGTACTGTATTTATTTTAAATCCCCACAGTAATGTAGCCCCAACAATTTCCTTTGAAACGAGCCACTTTTATGTATTTGCTCCAAACACTTTTGCTGTCACTGCTGCCGAAATACTGTCCCCCAGGCAGCAGGCAGCACTCATGCATATTTATAAGGCTCATGCATATTAATACGCTCCCCTTTTAGCCCCAATCCAAACTTTAAAATTAGCCCCCAAAGTGGCTTTTTTGCTACATCACCGAGGTCACTGGCCTCCAATTAGCAGAGGAGTGGTGCTGGGTCCACTGTTACACATTTCAGCCAATTGCAAGACTGGCGGGCGGCAAGATTAAATGCTACATGCACAGTCGCTGGCTCTTTAGCAACATGCTGGTGACTTGCATACCAGGATTTAGGCCCAGACAGGGCTAAAATAAAGTACTGGGCTGCATGGGGAAACACTGGGGCACCAGAGGAATTGGGGAGTGAAAGGAGGCAATCGAGGGACACCAGCAGCAGTGGGAGGAATGGGAGAATGGGACAATTAAGGTAAGCCCACGAGGGGGGTAACATCTGTATAGCAAAAATATATAGAAAAGTTGCTGTATATTTGTTAATTTATATTTTTATAATAGCATTAAGGTACTCTCAACACCTCAGGACCTAAGTATATACCTGAGGGTTGGATTGACTCCTGATAAACAACCTCCAGTCATACCGTAATTCCTAATAAAAGGATATATGGGGCTGAAGAAAAATGAAAGAAAAAAATCCATGTCCCCCCATGCCACTGGCATGATTGTCACTGGCACTCTCGGGTCCCACTCTACATTGACCCCTCACAGGCTCAGAAGGTGGGGTGAGCAGCTGACAGGGTTGGTAGGTCACTGGGTACAGACCTAAGAAGTTGCATGGTAGCGGCTCAGGAGCAAAAGCTATATGAAAACAGAAGAGTTTATGATAAGTGAAAGGATAATTGTGACAGGTAAATGGAAGAAGAGTAAGGGTAATTACAGAAATAATGCAGGGCCAGGACTGCCTAGTCGAAGTCTGGTCTGAAAGATGTTATCATGCAGGGGTCAAGGGTGACAATAAATTCTTTTTAAATACAGAGGGAACAAAAAGTGAGCCAGGGACAAGGTGAGACCACTGATCATTAGGAAAGGGAGGAACCATGAAGTGAGGCTAAGGGTATACTAGATACACTGAATAACTACTCTGAGTCCGCATTCAGCCTTGAAGTCAAGGGGTATTTTTTTACAAATCATGCAGTAATGTACTACACTGTAACCAAATACTTAAATACTTGTATACCCTAATGCAGTTGAATACTTGAGTGTCTGGGCTGTTTTCAGTGAATTCACCATGAATGTTTTTGCTCACCCCTAATATGTACCATAGCCATGCTAAACATCCTATCTGAGAATACACTAGTAGGGGGTAAGTGATGTGTTTAATTGCAACTAGTCACACTGCCAGT
The DNA here is from genome assembly GCA_016271365.2 of Neoceratodus forsteri. Taxonomy (NCBI): domain Eukaryota; kingdom Metazoa; phylum Chordata; order Ceratodontiformes; family Ceratodontidae; genus Neoceratodus; species Neoceratodus forsteri. The sequence goes on along the minus strand of CM057449.1, from coordinate 1,489,705,553 downwards.
TGAGATGTTGAATTAATCTTCAGAGCCCAGTAGTTCAGCAGGTTGACTGAGAAATTCTCTAGACTGGAGAATCTAAGTACTGTAGCCCTTACTGTAATTTGATGCTCTGTAGAGAGAGAGGCCACACCTATGTTCTCCTGTATTGTTCTTCAAATAAAGAGTTAAACACTGAACTCACTCACCCACTCACTAAAATGCATGCTGATGTGGCCATCCCTTCACAATCTGTGTTCCCTGTTCATTAAAAACCTAATTGATACTATCCTCTGAGTTTTAGCTTGTTCTGCAACTGGTTCTATGTCTGTGCATGTTAATGGTGAGCTCTGCACTAAGCTGTACCTAAAATCATTCACCCTCTGATTCTCCATGGCTAGTTGTAGTTCTTTGTACTTGACAAAGGGTCCAGCTTGGTGGCAGTGATACTGTACTGTACTGTCAGATGTATGACAGCACTGAGATGCAGGATTTGTTTTTCCATGGCCTGCAAGATCATGACCAACTAATCCCAGTGGACTCATAGCAGTGGTCCCCAATGTCTGTTTTTGCTTTTAATAAAAACTGCCTAAGTTCATTGATGATGCTAAATGAGCCAGGATGCTGTAGTTCCTTTAGGGTAGGGGCAAACTTCAAAAGGACCCAAATAAGTTTAGTGATTGGGGTGGCTCCTAGCTCACTGTATTCCAAGAAGCAAATGCAAGATGCTACATTTGGGAGGGAAAACAGAAGTAAGACCTTCACACTGTATAAGGGGTCCTCATGTTGTAGTGGATGGGGGGACCTGGGATCATAATAAGAAGGGGTTTGAGCACACCAAGTACTACATGCCACTGTCAAGTGGGCCAGCAGAATGCTGGGGTGCAGCAAAAAGGAGGGGAGACTGGTATGGAAGGGGAAGGAATCCTTCCACTTTACAAGGCTCTGGACAGGCTCTGTCTGGAGTTCTGTTTGCAGTGTTCATCTCATTAAAGGGGAAGTAAACATTGCAGGGGTCACTCAAACTGTGAAAGCACAAGACAAGACCATTCAAATGAGTTGCTAGCTTTAGCTGTAGTTATCAAGAGTCCTGAGATATGAATATCAAATTATCTGTAAATGAAAAAAAGCAGCAGCCATTTCATGTAATCTTAAAACAGGAAGTGATATCACTGAGGGGCTAGTGCTATGTTGTTTATTACAGCTTGCCCCTCAGTAACATCACTTTCTCTCTCAGGATCCCATGAAATGGCTGCTGCCTTGTTTTGATTTACAGAGTATTTAGATATTCATATCTCAGAACTGTTGACACCTACAATGAAGTTCCATACCTCATCTGAAATATCTTTTTATGGGCTTTTACAATTGGAGAGACCCCTGAAATGTTTACTTCCCCTTTAATACAAAAAAGACATGGTCTCAGTGTTTCCCATATTCAGTAGTATTAATAACATAAAACAGTAGAGATGTTTGATCTGGTCTTCTGCAGAGGCACACCGTAAAGATCAGGGGCCTGATTTTCAAATGATCATGAATGGCATACAGTACTTGTGACAATAATAAATGGTGCAAGGGGCATCTTGTGCCACACCATGTGCTGTTCCTGATTTTCAGAAGCCACCCACATCAAATGGGGGGCCACCTGTGCCATGTGTGCTTGCACCGCCCTTGCAGCAGGTGCACAGTGGAGTGGGGCTTGCACTATGGTGGTGCTGCCATACCCCCATTTCAGGATTTCACCACAGCCACAGTGGGCACAGAGCTCACTAGGGCTTAGACCAGCCAAGACTGGGTCTAATAGCCCATGCGCCATTTCAAGAGCAATTGTGTGGTGGGCGGTGGTCTGTGTCCCCCTGTTGTAGCTGGTGCCACTGGAATCCCACACCCACTCCACACCCAGACACCTGTCCTGGCACTGATGGAGCTGCAGTTAGAGCCCCCCTGTGGTTTTTCTTCTGGTGCCAGTCAGATGACCATCCTCCACACTTGGCCCTGTCTCTGGCATTGAAGCAAGCATGCCCTGTCCCTGTCCTGGCTCCACAGCCACCCCCACAATCCCCACCCCCATTCTGCCCTCCACAGGCCCAGCCAGCTGTCTGGATGCACAGCCAGCAGGAGTTGCCATGGCTGCTGCTGCTGCATGAATGTCTCACAGCTAGTGGCATTCCCTCCCATGCACCATGTGTTTAGTGCATGGGATAGCTTGTGGTAAACTTGGGGATTTTGGCACCAGGACCCTAGTTCTTCTAAAATCCTATGCAGAGTCCCTTCCACAACTGAGTTTTCTGCAGAAATGGTGTTTGGCACTCAGTGCACTGATGATGGGGGCCTTTGAAAATTGGGCCCCAGGTGTACTAAGTAAATGGATAACATTAGGAAGTACTCTTTCTCCCAGAAGGTGGAGAAACTATAGAACAGCATACCAGCAAGGACATGAAGGCAGTGCATAATTTTAAAATAAGCTTGTAATAATTTCTGCTTACCTAGGACATCACCAGCTCTCCTAGGTAGTAGAGTGAGTAGGGATTCCCTGTCAATTGGTACATGTTTACATGGGATGTTCATCTCATCCCTGCTTATTAAGCAAGGGGAAGGTGAACATGATGGACCTAGAACCTCTTCTGACCTTCAAGTTCAATACTTTATTTAATCAACATAAACTTAATACAAGTTAATGAAAACAACATTTACATGCAACACATAAATGACAGAATGAACTGGCTGGTGAGCTCATCAACATACACTAAAGATACCTTTGCTGCACTAGAAATGACCCAACTTGTATCACAGACTACCAGGGCCAACCCCACCAATGGAACCCATACCCTACTAGATATTCTGCTCACTAATTGTCCCCACCATATTGCTGACCTGGGTGTCCTACCCAACTCCTTCAATGACCACTCCCCAATCATCTTCAGCTGGTCCTGTCAGCCACCTAAACCACCACCAAATATCACCTTTCATCATGGACTATGCCCAGGAGATATAGCCAAACTCAAACAATGTCTAATTAACTGGGACTGGTCCCGTATTTCCCAAGCCCAGCACATAGATGATGCATTGCACTACTTCACCACCTTTATTACTGCCTGTGATGCTTTTGCACCGACCATCAAAGTGACGACTAAGAAACGTAGTGGCCCCTGGATCACCACAGAACTCCTATAACATTTTAAAATGCATGACAACCTCTGGCATCGTGCCACTGCTTCCAGTTTGCTAAGTGATAGGCAGGTCTATAATGCTGCCTGAAATAAGTGTACCTTGGCAATCCGTAAGGCCAAGGTGGAGCACTACAGAAGCATCCTAGCCACCTCCTGGGGTACCACAAAAATGTTCTGGCATAACAACAAGTAGCTTAATGGTAAATCCCACTCTCCCTCCCTCACAACTTAATGTTAATAGTACTACCACCACAGACACACTTCACATAGCTAACTGCCTCAACTCCACCTTATCAGACCTCAGCTCAGTCCTCCCTAACAACTTTTTCAATCCAATTCAACCTATCCCACTGCCTGAGCTCCTCCACACCCCTTCAAACTCAGTCATTACCCCTACAGAAGCAAAAGCCTACCTGTCCAAAGGCCTCCAGAGCTCCAATTACTGCAAAGATTACTTTGATATGCATATCCTATGCCTTGCGCTAGACTCAGTTATCTCCCCACTCATGGACCATCTAAATCTATCCCTGCATCTGGGCCAGTTCCCAACCTCATGGAAAACGGCAGTGATAACAACAATATTGACATGTGGCAATAGCTCCCTCCCAAACAACTACCAGCCCATCTCAATTCTCCCCCCACTCTCTAAAGCCCTTGAAAAGATAATGGGCATGGCCAATCAGCTCACTGACTACCTCCTCACACATAAACTCTAATGTAGGGAGCACCCATGGTTTCAGAGCTGGTAATAGAACTATGACCATCCTCACAGAATTCGCTAACTCCCTGAACTCCACGCCTGACAAGAGGCACCTCGCAGGGGCCATGTTTATAGACCTTTCAAAGGCTTTCAACATGGTTTCTCATCCCCTCCTTCTTAACACATTACAAGAAATTGGGGGTCTCTCATTGTCCACTCTCATGGTTCTCCAGCTATCTTTCATCTAGAACCCAATGTGTTAAAATTAATAATACCATATCTACTATGCTGCCTGTGCACTTAGGAGTTCCTCAGAGATCTATCCTGGGTCTTCTGCTATTCAGCATCTACCTCAATGCCCTGCCTAAATCCTGCCCTGGCAACCTTCTCCTCTACGTGGATGATGCTGTTCTTTATGCCACACATCCTGATCCTCTCTCTCTCCAGCGTACCTTACATTGCCTCCTTCTCTCAGATTGAACTCTAGTTTGCTGAACACAGATTGGTGGTCAACATTATAAAAGCTAAGATGATGCTGTATGCCCACTGCCAAAATAGATCAAAGGTTTTCCCCCTGGAAATACTCTCCGCCTCCCTCATCCCACTGGAACAGGTCTAAAAATATAAGTATCTGGGTATTATATTTGACTCTTCCCTCTCGTTCCACGAACATATAAAAATCCTCACCTCAGCCACCAACACCCGCATTGGTCTCCTTTACAGACATAAAGATTGCCTGCCACCTGAAGCACTTCACCTAGCCATTACCTTCTCAGTCTTATTGCTGGTGGACTATGGCCTCACAATATATGCTGCTGCTGACCCTATGGCACTTCATCAAATACAAGTAGTCATCAAGAAGGCCTGTTGGCTCCTCTCTGGTGCTGACAGAAATACACATACCTGCACCCTATACACACTCACCAATATCCTCTCCCTTGAGACAAGACTATTATACCAGACCTGTCTCTTCACCAAAAAAATCCATCTGGGTTTAACCCCAATAGGTGTCATGGCTTCTCTTCAGGCAGCCACCATCTCAGCATCCACATGGGCCACCCCAAAAACTATCTGGAAGGTGCCTAGGGTCAGGACCACCGTGGTCCAGCGATCCTTCCCCCTTAGAGCTTCATCCTGGTACAATGTCTTCCCACCAGCCATCACATCAATCACCAATCTAGGTCCTTTTAAAGTTGCCTTAAGGACCCATACCCTCTCCTCACATCAATGCCAGTGTAACCAGTAGCCTGTGGATCCTGCACCATGCCAGTAGGCCACACATCCACCCTTGGCCTGGCAGTGGAGATCCCTCATTATTTCTAGCCTACAGGCTCCTCACTTCCATTGGTTACCATATAGTTGCACTGGACTATGAATGCATTGTATTATTTATAAGACAAGGCCTCCCTGAGGCAGCTTACTACCATCTCACATAATGCATTGCTTTAGCTGCCAACTGTATAGGTCTTAACCACTCATTAGGTAAATATGTTGATAGCTCTGCCCTGTTTTAGCTACCAAATGTATAGGCATTAACCAGTGCATATTGTACTTATACTCTGTATGATTGCTCACATTTATTCTATGTATGTACAGTATGAATGTCTATGTTTTATTCTGACATGGAGTCTTAGGAAATGAGTCTGTTACTCAAAGGGTTATAATTCTGATTTCCAAAATAAATGAATAAATAAATAAAATATTATGTACAATAAATGCAAAATGATAAAACTGTGGATATTGAGTAGCAAACAGCATTCAATATACTGAAGTAAAGCACAAATACATTTAACATCATGACCAGTTTTGGCATATATTAGACTTGGAGTAATTCCTAAGTGATTAACCATCAAACATTATCTGAAGTTCAACCAATATCCAAAAAATAACTGTATCTCACATTCAGAGATCCTAAAGGTGAAATACCTTCTGGATTTAAATTCTTATGCTACTATGTATATATATATGCCCAAATAATTTTCTACCACTGGTGTTGCATTCATTACCATTGCATATGTCTGGGAATTATTGCTTAGAGCATTGTCAGCTGAGTGGTTACTGAATGTTAGGAATGGCATGTCCAACTCATTCTAAGTTGAGTAAGGTTCATTTACTAGGATGACTTAACTTCACACAATTGATTCGATTCGTTACAGCCTCAAGTGTACACTAGCATCTGGCAATGAGCTATTCCTAAACAATTTATTTCACTGATTTTGCATTTCATACAATAATTTTGGATGTGAAACATGAGCATATTCTAAGTCTTCCACTCTGTGCTCATTTAGATTATGTATTCCAAAAGAAACCACAGAATGAACTATAGCTTCCTTTTGTAATACTTATGTACTATATCCAAGGACAGGCTGATCTTAAAGTGAAATCAGACAAACTCAACAGGATTAAATTATCCTTCTAGTTTCATCCCTTCTACCATAGAAGTATCCTTCTATCTCAGTTTATCAGACCATTAGCATCTTTAAAGGCTTTTTCCTTTGCTAAATATTTATGGAAGCTACATCAAAGACATAGTACTTCCAAGAAAAGACAAAATTTAGATATATTTTATATCCATTAAACAACCCTGTGTTATATAGCCTGAAAACAATGCAGAGTTTTGATAAGAAAGAACTGACAGCTATGATACAGACAAGATGATCTCTCAGAAACATTCATACCATTTCAAGTTCAGCACTGAAACTCAGATGATCAACTTTTTATGAGAACAGAATGATAGATTAGCTTAAAATCTATCTAAACACAAATCAGATGATTTAGTAACAAACTTGAAGTGAAAACATCTAGCTCTACAGACTGCTCTTAATGGGAAGTGCAGCAGCTTCTTCAGTCAATCAGAGACTTAACTGCTGAAGCATCAGGCTAGAGCAAAATGATGTCATCGCTCTGCAGGCCTCACTGGTAGGGACAGAAAAATCGTCACCATTTTCAGTTTCTGTAGAGCACATTAACAGATGCTGATTAACAGAAAACCACAGAATTAAACAGCATGAAATTTTCAGGAAACACTAGTCATGACAAGGGGATTTGAATTCAAGTGAATTCAAGCTTTTAAAAAACATGGAAAAATGGTTCAATTGATCTTTAAAGAGCTGCTGACACCTCAGGGAAACTTTGAAACCCATAATACTTAGAGATAGTTCCACTCACATTTCACACATCTTCTATAGACTTCTCCTCCCCATTATTTATTACTGGGGACATTTGCTCAAAAGCAGAATTTTAGTCCCTTAGAGTAATTCTTCCCAATAGCCCACTCCCCACTTGAAGCTGCAATCCTCTGTTGTGACATCACAATAGTTGCTATGGGAATGACTGTGATATCTCAAGCAGAGTATTATGACCTCAGGTGGGGAACATGCAACTGAAGCAGATGAACTCTGAAAGACCAATGATTCTGATTTCATGTAAATGACCTTAGTCTTAAATAATTGGGAGGAGAAATTTTGAACTAATGTGAAATAAAAGCTGGTCTGTGTCGAAATACTATGTTTCCATAGTTCCCCTGGAGGTGCTGGCTGCTCTTTAAGTGTTCAACGGGTGGGTTCCTTTATGTGTATATCAATAGAATCTCAATATATTATAGTTTCTTATGGCTATTCATGAAGATTTGTTTCACAGTAATCACTTTCAGCCCCAGAAGTTAAGATAAAAGTTGTAAAAAAGAGCAATCAACATAAGTCTACTTTGTTGGATTCAGCTTCCTTTCTAAATTAATATTAAAATTAAATCGGTCACTGGCTACTTTAATTCTTAACTTTTATCAGATTTCACTGCTTATTTCTCTTTTGTCCATATCTACCACCACAGGCAACCATGGCCGTTACCTCCCTCTGATTGCAGCTGTAGCCAGAACTTCAGACTTGACTGGCAGGCTACGAGTACCTCTCCACACCTTCCATGTTGAATTACAACTGTTTGATTCTGCCTCCAGCAGCTTCAGATGCAGCTGTTACCAGAGGCAAGTTTGGCTCAGACCTACAGTGTGATTTTTCCTCATCTGGTTTTCTTCTAGTGGTTTGGGATTCCGGGCAAATGATACTTCACATATTTGTCCAAGGCCACTGCCACTTACAGATATTTACTGTTAAGTTCCTTTGTAGTAGACAAACCTATCAATGGAACCCTTTTCATCACTCTAACCACCCAATCAGGGGGGTTGTAAGGCAGTCAAGGCTCAAAAATAGAAAATACCTGATGCCGCTCATTTAGTAGGTGCTTATTACATAGAATCAAAGAGCAACGCAAGATATGGTAGCACCTCAGTTGTTATTGTTTAGACTGGAAACAGGACATGTGAAGAGCAGGGCAGCAAGAGCTGTAGTGAGTATCAAGACCTCTCCTTCCCATCATGGGTTAGGTGGAAGGAATATACTGTGGACATAGGGTGGTATATGCCAGTTTTCCACGCTAGAACAGTGTCCATCTCAGAATGAAGTTAGCAACTAAAAGGTGTGATCAGTTGTTCTGAAGCTGCACTCACTATAGACATATTTGTAGGAAGTGCAGCCAACATCTACACTGGTTACTGTCTCCAGACTGTTAGGGGAAGTGTAAGGCAACTCTACATCTTTGGCCTGTTTTGGCACATTTTTTTTTTGTTGCTGCTGTCTTAGTAGTAAGCTTAGCTTTGAGTTATCCAGCTGTACAGGCTTGATACTCAAGGAGATAGTGCCACAACAGACATCAGTGTTGGGTTCTACATCAGAATATCGACAACAATGTTGTTGACATCCTGAACAGCAATGGGAGCAATGCCAGTTGTTGGCATTGTTCCCATTGGGACAAAGAGTGTTTTTGTAGGGGGCTTTGCCCCCCCCACACCTCCCCGTCTCTAAATAACCAACTCTGAGTAACAGTTGGTTTGAGGTGGGGGTGAAACACCAGGAGTCAGAGTGTCAGCAAACAGCAGACCATTACAGCAACCTGGAGAGATTTGTTGCTGTGATGGTCTTCACTGTTAGGATGATGTTGTGCTACCTCACTGTTGTATCCAAATGCTTCACAGTTACTCTGCCTTGGGCTGCTTCCTCACTGCAGACCCCAGTATCCTGATATCATGCCATGAGACGCTATACTTAAAGGAAGGAAATCTGCTAACTGTAAATTACCTTTAACCCCAATGTGTGCAGGTCATGCTTGTGTGTAGTGCTCTGAAATGTACAGTGCCATCAGACTGGTGGACCTAAGATAAAATGACCAGTCTGAGTCAGAAAAAACAACAGACCCCATTCCACTTAGGAATCTGAGGGTCTGATGCATAGATCAAATTTCCTTGGACCCAGCCTTTTTTCAGTAATTATCTAAGCCTTGATGTTGAATTTGTCATTCTTTGATGTGCCTAATGTATCACTGGATCAGGCTGAGCCAGACTGCCCAGAGAAGGAACCTGTGGTATCCAAAGAAAGCATAAGAAAAGGCCTGGGTCCCCTTTGTTCTCCTCTCACTCAGAGCCCGACCATCCAATAATGGAACAGAAAGCAAAGAAAGCAGAGCACACAATGTGTGTGCAGAAAACTACTATATTGCCATAAGATGACAATAAAGTAGTTTATGGCAATATAGTAGTTTTCTACTCACATGTAATGTGCACTGCTTTCTTCACTTTTTTTGTTTGGTTTAGTATGTTGCAGTACGTTGGTGGATAGTACCTTTTAATAGAGGGAGTGCTCAAACTCTATGGGCTCATATCCAGTAATGGAAACTGCAGTGTCAAAGAAGAAGCACATGAAGACACAGTACAATTCATCTGGCTCTGACATTAAGAGATCCCTATCTAAGAGGAAGAAAAGATCCAAGAATACCACACATCACCTCAAAGTATGTTTAGAGCCCAATAAAGAAGGTGAGGCTACTTCCTCCACATTGTAGGATGAGGGGGAAGGAAGATGTCTGTTATTACATAAGATGATGGATCGTTACCTTGATCAGTAACCACTATCCTGAAATTGGAGGACCCCGACAAAAACATGGAAATGTAGAAAACTACCAGATGAAGCCCTGATGGCACATCATGTGTGTTACATTAGGTGATGCATGTTCCTTTATTTTCATGATCATCCTTTCCACACCCCAAGCTGCAAGTTCCCCCACTCCCTTGGCCAACCCTTTATATCTATCACACCTCTTAAAGCACTCTAATGTGTTAGCAGTGCATCAGGCAGCTTTTTCCACCTTTCCAACACCATCTGTAAAGTATTGCATCCTAATATCCCTCTTAAACTTACCCCCACTAGTTTCTTGCCATTGGTCCTGGTATTAGTGTTGCTAATTATTGTGAACAGTTTGATGAAGTCCACTTTGTTAATACCCTGCATGTATTTTTTTTTTTGCATTATATTTTTATTGGTTTTGTAAGTCATATCACTCACATTACAACATAGAAGAGGAAGGAGTATCATTAAATTACATACAGTTGAAATCACATATGTTAGACAAAAGATTATAATGCCCCTCCACATTTGTTACATCAAGGGGGGATGTTTTGTCATCAGTATCCAAAATTTCAATCCACCAGCATACAGCCAAATAGGAAACCTGAAAAGGGCACCATCCTGCTGTTAGACCTGGCAAAGGGTCCAACAGTGCCCATAATTTGACATCAAAAAATATATATAAAGCAGAGCCCTTCCACCTCCCAAATATAGTGTAGCCCCTACACAGCATTAAGAAAAATATAAAACATCAGTCCATTCCACACAAATGTGACTCCCCTAAGAAAGCCCCATGCGAGAATCAGGATACAATACTCATCTTAAAATATATGAATGCAGTTTTAGTTAAAGAACAAACATTTAAACAGCCCAGGTATATAGCCCCATAACAAAAAGAAAGTTAGAATTTGCTTATCATTCCGGCCAACAGATGTCCATAATGTCCTCGTAAAGCCATTTTAGTACAGGAGCAAACCCCGAACCTAAAGTAAGGAAGTTCCATAAAACTGAATCGCATGCCGCAAAGGGCCTTTAATCACTCACTGCCCTAAACCCCACGATGAAGAGACCTCATATAAACCTCAATCCTCCCCCGATGAGGGATCTCCATCAGCAGACTCCTCCGTGCCCTTTTCCATCAAGTAAAAATGTTTTTCCATGTCCTGTGGGTCATTGAATGAATACAACTGTCCCTTCCAGGATAAATGCAGCCGTGCCAGAAAAAGTAACTGGTGATCCACATTCAAGAGTCTCAATTTACCCTGAACCCCATCAAAAGCTTTGCACCTCTGCCTTGTACTGTAAGCTAGGTCTGGATAAATACTTATCTTAGTTTGTTCATATCTGAGCACTCTCCTTCTACGAACAACCTGTAATACTCTGTCCCAATCTCCAATGCCGTGGCAGACTACTAAAATTGTTCTTGGGGTATTAGCATCCATTGGTGGCCTTCTGGGGTTGATGCGATAAGCTTTTTCAAGCCCAAGGTGGGGGGTCCTCCTCATCAGTCCCCAGGATCATAGGCAAGAGTGTTTTAATAAAACCCAGGCAAGTCTCCCCTTCAGTTTTCTCCAGTAATCCCAGAAGGCTCAGGTTTCTCTCTCTTGCTTGGTTTTTGAGCAATTCCATCCACTGGTGCAATAACTCATTCTCCTTTAGTAGCTGAGCAGTCATGTCACAGGTCTTTAATACAGCCCCCTCGCTCCACTGAACCGTCTCCTCACAGGCATCCATTCTAGTTTCCAATGCCGAAACCCATGGGGTAAGCACATCAAGTTTTTTATATATGTCCTGCACAGTTTCAACAAGTTGGTTTAATGTGGTTTAAACTGTAGTCAACAAGGCCCCATCCACTGAGATAGCATCCAATGGTGTGGCTTCAGCGATTCCATTAGGTCCCTCATCACGAGGAGGTTGCTTCCTCTTGGGAACAAAAAAATTGGCTGTGGCAGCAGCATTCCCTTGATTTTTGCCCATATTCAGTTTCTAGAACCCTTTAGGGATCCCTCAGAGTATTTAGAGAGTAAGATCCCCACTATAATTGCAAAATGAAGCTTAAATAAGATCTCACAGAACTCTGCAGTTTGGCTGTTTTCTGCAAGCTGCTCAGCAGCGTCCTCCTCCCCTTGCATGTATTTAAACATTTCAGTCATGTCCTCCCACCCTTCTGGTCTCCAGTGAGTACAAGATGAAACACTCCAAACACTGCTCATATATTCTCCCCTGTTACTTCTGAATCACCTTGGTCAACCTCTTCTGCACTGACTCTAGCCTATTAATGTCCTTTTTTAGTTGAGTGTTCCAAAATTACACACAGTACTCCTGGTGCAGCCACACCAGGATCCTGTACAGTGGCAACATGACCTGTTTTTTCATACTACAGACTCCCCTACCAATGCATTCCAGCATTCTGTTCACCTTCCCTATTGATTTATTACATTGTGCTGATGTTTTGAGGTTGTTTGATATCACCACCTCTAGATCTCTTTCTCACTGGTCTCAGTAACTTTCACTCCACCCTGTACTCTTCTCCAAGTTCCTGTTTCCCATGTGTATTACTTTGCATTTTTTGAGATTAAAGCCTAGCTGCCAGATCTTTAACCACCCTTCCAACTTTCCAGGTCCTTCCTCAAATCATAGATTCCTTCCTTCCTTGCAAGCAAGCCACCACACATAGCTTGGTGTCATCTGCAAATATACAGACTACATAGTGCTGCATTGTCGATGGTCAAGAAATGAATCTGTCCATAAGTGTGCCAGAGATGAGAGCCATCTGCAACAGGATAAAACACTTCCAGAACTATCTGTAATAATGAACAGTTCTCATGTTCATGGACAAATCACATAATCAGGATCTCTTTGCCATATCCAACAATGCACAGATATGCCCCTTATGCTCCAGGTACTTCAAACTAGCAGCAGAGGCATTGGATGCCTTCTCCATATCTTTGGCAATCCTAGGCATACTACTCACATTTCTGCCACTACCAGTACTCCTGAGAATCCTACAGAAAATATATGCAGAGGAAGCCTCAGTAATGTTAATAGCACTACACTATCTACACAGCCCATGGTTACTGCTGTTGAAACATTACATTTACCTTCCAGGCCAGATCTTCTAGCACAGAGTCCAGTTTGGCATCTCAGCCTGGAGATGCTTCCTCTTGCAGTGTGGATATTAAAAGGGATGTCTTGATGACTTTTGGCTGTTCCAATGTGGTAGCTGACAGGATGTTAGCATTTAGTAAAAAATTAGCTTCGTAAGTATAGTTCCGAACAACAGCATATTTGAAGGTTGCCAACCAGTTTTTTTTTTTTTTGTTCCTGTCCAGGGTTTGATAAGGGGAAAATAGGTTTCCAAGGACTCTGTTTCAAAGTAGATTAAAATGAGGTAGAAACTACTCTGGCCATTGTCCAGAGTAATTTCTACCATCTGAAGAACATTGCCCAGATCCGTGCTCTTTTGCCATCAGAGGATATGTCCACCTTAGTACATGTATTTGTTATGTCCAGATTCAACTACTGCAATGCTGTCTACCTAGGGCTATCAGGAGGCAGCCTCCACCATCTGCAGCTAGTCCAGAATGTGGCAGCCAGACTAATAACTGGAATTAGTAAATTAGAACATATTACACCTGTTCTCCATGGCCTGCAGTGACTGCCAATTAGGCAGAGGATTGTCTTTAATGTCAGATTACTGACCTATAAAGCCCTACATGGTCAAGACCCAGAATACCTGTAAGACTTCCTAGTTCCTCATTGCCCATCTTGTTCTCTTCACTCTGCCGAGGGTGTACTCCTTGTGGTTCTGAGACCTAGGCTGTGGCAATCAGGAGACAGAGCCTTCTCAGTTGCCATGCCAGCCCTATAGAACTCACTAGCTAGCTAGCCATCTGAGAGAGGCACCGTCAGTAGACGCTTTTAAAAGGGGATTAAAAACACATCTATTTTTGCAAGCTTTTTATTTTCAGATTTAATGTATTGCTGTCTTTGGACTGTCTGTTTTGATGTAATGTTTTTAAATTTATAGAGATACTGATAGTTTAATGTATGTGTATTTGCCGTGATTGTTATATATATTGTATGTTGTTTTTAATTTGTACAACACTCAGAGCATCCGTGAATGAGCACTATATAAGAAATAAAATCAATCAATCAAAAATGTGCCTCTTGGATATTTGCTCCATCAGAAACTTGGAACTTCCTCAAGTTCTCAAAGCACATTTTATGACAGTTGTGGCAACTTTGTGGGTAGAGTTTAAAGAAGGGTCTCCACTGGAACACAGTTCCATCTTTCGGATGAGACGTTAAACCGAGGTCCCATCTGCCTGGATTGGTGGTAGTTCAGGTAGATGTTAAAGATCCCATGGCACCTATCAAAAGAGTAGGGGATTTTTTTATTGAAAAGTACATAACATCAAGTACATGAAACAAAAACAAGTAAACAATAGAAAAGCATATACTGAAACATTGAAAGATTGTGAAATACATTATAATACAGGTGAGGGAAAAGAAAATAAACAATCTTTATAACCAAAAGCTATCATTTCCTAATCAAGTCAGAAAGGTAATACCAGCCCAATAGGATGCAAATTGGGTAGGAGAAAGACATTTCAATTCCACTTCTTGTAGTTTCAAAACTGTGGACTCAATACATTTAATAATAGCCAGTGGACAAGTCGGTACTTGTTGTAAAACATATTTACATCTAGCTTGCCACATATAATATTTGCAAGCTGCAAACAATACCCTCAAGGTACTGGGGTGGAATGCATTCCAAAAACCAGAAAAAATTCCCAGTATAAGGACTGAATATGTGATCCTACTCAGAAAAGGCCATTTCCACTTATTTGCTAGGGTCTTCCAAAACAAGAGGGCATCTATACAGGAAAAGAAAAAATGTTCCAAAGATTCTTCAACGTTAATACAAAGTGGTTTGGGACAATACCTCTCTTGTGCTGATTTATGCTTTAAATTACCACGAACTTGTAGTTTACCATGGCAACATAACCAAGAAACATCCCACATATGAGCTGGGATTCTTTTATCCTTGAGTATATTTAGTGCAGATGTCATGTGGGATGGAGAGCATAGTGGAAGTCGTAATATTGGTTTATCAATGTTTAGAAGATAAATATATAACTGTTTCCTAATGAGGCCTAATATAGAGGATTTACTAATTTTCCAGGATCAAAGGGTACGGATACTATCAATAACATAAGACGGAGTGGTAGGTATGCGGGAAGCTATGGGTGGAAGGTCAATCCAGGCTAACATTAAAGAATCCACAGCTTTCGCTACCCAGGAATCACATACAGTTAACATATATTTATGGCTCTGAAAAATATGATGTTAAAAAAAAAGGGAAAGAAAAAAAAACAGAGGGTTTATCATTCCTAAACCACCTTGATTTGGGGGCAAATATATAATATGTCTCTTAACAGGGTTCAGGCGACTGCCCCATAACATTTGAAAAAAAAAGGCTAAATAACCTTGTTTCTAAGTGTTTAGATGGACAAAAAATGTGACTCAAAATTAAAAAGATTGGGGATAAAAAAATGTTTAGCACTATAACCCGTTTCTTCTTACTCAGCCTCCATGTCTTCCAAAGACGTACCTTGTTGTCACCTAGGGTTAAGTGTTTTTCCCAGTTATAGGTAGAATCACTCGGTGTGTTAAACCATATCCCTAGGATTTTCTGGGGTGTAGTACATACCCTGATACCATGTATTAACGTTGTTTCTGTAGAAATGCAATGTAATGGGATACATACACTTTTCTCGAGATTAAGCTTACCTCCAGATGCTAATCTGAAAGATTGAAAAGTTTGAATAGCTTTATCACCCGAAGAATGATTTAAACAAAATAAGACTACATCATCTGCATAAGCAGAGATTTTAACAGGTAACAAACTGGGGTGAGGTGTAATGCCCATAATATCTGGATTCCATTGTATCTGTCTAATGATGGGATCTAGAGCGAAAACATATAGCAATGGACTAAAAGGGCAGCCCTGACGGAGTCGTACCTGTTGTAATAGGGTTGGGCCTCAAAATCCATTTATCATAGGAAAAAAATAAGTTAAGGAGAGCATGTGTGAAATCCAAGATATAAACCCGTCAGGAATACCACACAGTGTCAATATGTATAATAAGAAGTCATGATGTACCGAATCGAATGCTTTCGATTGATCTAGGACAAAAAGATAACCAGATATCTTATCATGCATTTTTGCTTCAAAAATTTCATGTAACAAGAAAAGATTAGTTTGAATGGTTCTACCAGGTATAGCACAGGTTTGAGCCGTATCTATCAAATCCGGTGCAACCATTCTTAACCGAGAACAAAGGATTCTAGAAAAAATCTTATAATCTGTATTTAGGAGATGTAGTGGCCTCCAATTTGCTAGAGAGACTATATCTCCTTTTTTATATAAGAATTTCAGAATGGATAAACCAAAACCAGACGTTGCCTCCATATTATCCAGAACATAATTAAAGACCTGAGTCAAAATTTCTAACAAATGTATTTGGAACGTTTTATAAAATTCATGTGTGAGACCGTCTGGCCCAGGAGAAACCTTCAACTGTAAACAGGAAATAGCATTGGCAACTTCTTCCTGAGAAATCCTTCCGATTAGGTCAGGAATGAAATGAGTAGGAAGCTGAGGGAACGGGGCCAACATAAGGTGGGATATATCTTGAAGGGAGCTAGGAACAGTGCAAAAATGGGTCTGTAAATAATCGGATGTGACTGATAACATATCAGGAATAGAGGTCAGTACAGTACCGTGAATATTTTTTAAACCATGCATGACAGTCGAATGAAGTCTGTCTTTGAAAGCATAAAAGGGATCAGCAGACGGGGAAATAGAAGTACCCGTTTGCATAATGTAATCTAGTGTTCGAGCACTATCATATTGGTGAGAGAACATGCAGGCCTTTACTCTGGATATTTGTGATGAATAATCAACCGAGGATGTGGTTTGAAGAGACATTAATTTATATAACTGATTGCGATATGTTAAATATGTAAGGTAATCTTCCCTGACAGTCTTTTTACCTAAAGTCTGAAAAAAAATGGCCAGATCTTTCTTCGTGTCTTTCCACCATTCCCACATAGAATCATAACAAACCATAACTGATATTCGTGCTTGGAAGAGAGAGTGTAAGTGAGATTGGACAGATTTCGAGGCAAATAAAGAATTATTCAGTTTCCACTGGGAGTGATACGATATAGATACAATGGGGGAACCGATGAAAAAATGACCAATAAGAAGACAATGATCTGAAATCTCATTAGGAAGTACTGAAATATGGCGTGGGGTACACTGACGAGAAATAAAAAAATAATCTATTCTGGTGTGATATACTGATCTATGA
The DNA here is from genome assembly GCA_016271365.2 of Neoceratodus forsteri. Lineage (NCBI taxonomy): Eukaryota > Metazoa > Chordata > Ceratodontiformes > Ceratodontidae > Neoceratodus > Neoceratodus forsteri. The sequence goes on along the minus strand of CM057449.1, from coordinate 1,489,688,380 downwards.
TATGTATATCCTGCATCGGAGTGGAGAGAACGGTATGCATCTATCAAACCGGCATCTTTTACCAAAGTGGACAAAGCTAGGGAATCACAATAAACTTTTTTCCCCGAGGAAATCCTGTCTTTAGTATCAATGGAACAGTTAAAATCTCCACTCAAAAAATGTGTTTACGTGTACATAAAAATGGCTTGATTAAATCCAACAAAGCTACACGGGTAGCTTTAGTTTGTGGACTATAAATAACTATAACCTGAAAGGATAATGTATGCTTGGTGAAATCTATAATAAGTGCTCTACCTGGGTGTATATCAATAATGCGGATGATGGAAAACTGGGAGGAAAAAAAAAGAACAGCCACACCATCCGCTGCATCATCCCCAAACGTCCAAAAAGAGGGGACTTTATACCATCCCCATTTCAATTGTTGTATGTCATATAAATTTGAAATATGAGGTTTCTTGTAACAATAGAATATCCAATTTGAAGGAGTTAGCATAATGCAAAAAGCCCATTCTCTTATTAAAGCCCTTTAGGCTGCATACATTTAGAGAGGCAATACGGATATCCATTAGCAGAGTAGTCAGGGCTAGCCACTCCCATCAGTCACTGTCATGTTTTTTCATTTCTTACCACCCTTTTTTGTTTTTGTTAGTTTTTTCCTGGTAACATCAGGAGGTTTAATTGCAGGGGTATCTACATCAGATGGTATAGCAGATATATCAGAGTCCCCATCCGAATCTTCTCTGTCCCTTTTTAGACAATCAAAAGCATTGGATAGGGGGATATCAGGAAGTTTAAGAGATTTCCAGGCAGTGGCTCTAGTAACCAGCCGGCCGGTTTGAAATCCCTCTTTATCAACATTGGCAGTGAAGGATGGCTGGGTAAGTATGGTCACGGTAGGAGGGTCATTGGAGGCTTTCAATTGGGCAACCTGATCCTGTCGTGGTATAGAGATTTGTAGCCCTAAGGGTGCAGGAGGAACAGAAATAGGCTGTTCTGGGGGGGGGTATGGGAGGGTCGGAAGATGTGGTCAGGGAAATAATATGCTCTTGTGCTTTAGCTTGTGCTTGCTGTACTAAGGTTTCAGAGTTCCAACCCTCAGACCTATTTTTACTAGCCCATGGACATTGGTGGTATGCATGCTCTATTTCATTACATAAGTTACATCTAAACACAATCCTGCAAGTAACGCTCGGGTGTCCATATCCCCCACAAAGACTACATTTAAGTAAGTCACATGTACTACTTAAATGTGTGGTAGCACCACATTTATAACAGGCTCTAGGTTGGCCTCCATAGAAACAAACCCCTCTGTCTTTACCGAGAAAGAAATTATTGGGCAGGTGTACAACTTCTGAATTAACTTGAAACAATTTCACCTGAAATCTCCAGGCACCAGTCCATAGACCATCATCATCCAGGATAGCTTCAGGAGGAGAAAGGACATTACAGTGATTCTGTAACCAATGATAAATATCGCTGATATTAACTCCTTCGTTCCTAAACATAATTGTCACAGTACGTATCGTAGGTTTGGACAAAGGTACAACAGAAAAAGGGGTCCAACCGGGATTATTTTTCTGTGAGGTATATAAATGCCAGAAATGGTCTAACCCAGTAGAGGTTTTAAAACTAACATCAAAAGTCTCTTCCCCTGAAACATGTATCAGGGCATATATGTCAGAGGCTTGAAAATGCATCACGCCTTTAAGAAAGGTCCGAGCTACATAATACCTATCAGGAAACTCAGAAAGTCCACCCCTATAATGGAGGCGGACTGCATTTCTAAGGGGGGCTTGTTCAAGTTTATTTTTGAATAGGTCGGAAAGAATTGGTGTTCGACCAGATACCTGTTCTATGGGGCTTTTGTCCAGGATAGGGATCAACGTTTTAGACGTGCCTAGCCCAGGATCCCCTAAGGAGGGAGTTGGGTCTGGTTGTGAGTCTAAAATAGCAAGGAAGGGGGAAACAGTAGGTTCCTGAGATGTAATAGTTGTAGTGGAAGGGGGACCATGGTGGGGGGCAGCAGACATTACATGCAATGAGATAAGAGGTGCTTCACTAATATCTGCATTCTCTCGGGGTGTTTGTATAATACCCTGATCGGCAGCATCCATAATGTCCCCCCATGAATGCACAGATTCAATCGAGTCAGGTTTCAGTACAACAGTGTCCTTATTAGTAACAGTAGTAATAGTTGGTACCTTGTTGGAGCTCATGAACGTGGCAGGCCTGGTAGGGGAGTACAAAACACTGTGTTTAGTCGTGCCCAGGTAGGATCCGGAATCCAAGTTCCTTTCGAAGATTGAGTCCACCCTGCCTTGGATAAGGCGTCTGACATAGACCAGGATTTCTCTAAAGCATCCATCTGAGCTTGTAATCCAAAGCGGGAACATAACAGTTCCATAGTGGTAGGGTTCTCAGAGATGGTGACAGCAGGAGGGCTAGGTTCAGAGAGCCCTGAAGGAGCAAAAGGGTCGAAAACCAAAGATGAAACTTGTCCAGTCCGTGAATCCCCAGGTGCAACGGCAGTCTTCGGATCAGATCCGGAAGGTACTGGAGGAAGTAGCGGTGTTACACCCACTGCGGTCACAGAACTTCGTTCCGGCAAAACCACTGAAGTTACACGCTTGGTATCCAGTTTGTCCGGTGTACAGTGTGAAGGTCCAGGAATGGAATCAAAATATTCCAGTAAGGCTTGCAGTGACGGCTGCATCTCTCTCTGGCAAGTGTCTAATTTAATACCCTGTGAGTTTACGTCATCTGGCATCATCGGTGGAAAAGTAATGAGGAGACCTGCAGTACAGTCAGTCCGAGCCCCAACTGACTCCTCCATGCTGTCGGCAACGGAAACTCAGCCTTACAGAGTAGGGGAATTTCCCCGGTGTCCTGGCCAAATTTCCCTCATTCACTGAAAATACCACCAACAGCTTAATCTGGTTGAAATTCAGTTGCTTACCATCTGTATCCCCCCTTCCCCCAGTCACCCCTGAAAAAGGGACTTCTAGGCCCAGTGAGCTTACCAGGTCAACAAAATTCAACAAAACAAAACAAACCTTGGTCTTCTCTATGTACTTTTACTAAATTCTGGAGATTGGATGAAGTAGCATCATCAGATGTGGCATCTGGCCATGAGATCTTGTTGTGGTCCTATAGCTTGTCTGTGCTTCAGACATGTACTGTACATAGGTTGATTGATGTTGTTTATATGTTTTATTGGCCCCTCTCTTCAACCAGTGGATTGCCCTGCTAAATGAGTGCCTGTTATGGCAGATACGGTCAAAATGGAAAAGATGATTTCATACCTGGCAGTTTGTTTTCTCTCAGGGAATATACACCATGACAAGCTCCCATTCTGACTTTACTAATCTTTCCAGTTTTTGTGTTTGTGTGTTTTAGAACCAGCAGATGTTATCAGATCGGAGAATGTGCTGAGGGGTACTCTAAGCCTGTCAGACATTCTGCCTCCAGCTGCAGTCAGAGCGAGTTACCCCATGGGTGCCTAAAGTAGTTTATATTTTCTCAGACAAAATACATTTCTAGGTATGAAATTACCTTTCCTGTTGTTTTGATGATTAATTTGCCATAATGTTTGTGTATTGCTTTGTCCTAATACTTTTGTATCATAGAATGGCTGCATCACTGCCATTATGGAACAGCTGTGGAAATGAGTTTTTTTTTCTGCATCTCACATCGCTTTCCAGGATTGTCAGTTTTAAGTAAAAAAAAACTGAAAGAGTGAATGTAGTCTGCATTTTAATCATTCATTCCTACTTTACTGAAAACTGAAATGATAAAAATGCAAAACCACATTTAGGTTTTGATTAACAAAGAATGCTATGCTGACTGTGTCCTTGTTATGAATGACTGGACTTCAAAGATAAATATAAAGCCTCCATAGTATAATCAATTATTATTTCATATCTATGATTAAAAAGTAGGAATGTCATATACTGCTGTGCCTCTGCTGTATTTTCAACCCCATGCACATCCATAAGGAAAGTGACTAATTCTTGTTTAACGTGTACTGAATGAGTGATTAGTGATATAGAAAAAGTAGGCACCAAATCTGCAGCAAGATCCGTTAATAGTAGTCAGCAACAGTATGTTTAGTATGTTGCACTACAATCAAAATGTTGATGAATGTATTGACAGAAGATGAGATTAGTGTAAACAGGCACTGTAGGAGCTATACATTTTCTAAGAAAACAGAAAAAAGTGATATAGATAACATAAAAAAATTTAAATGTATACCTTTATATTATGAATGTTATAGATTTGTAATATTAAAGTACTATAGGAACACAGTAGCACTACTGTAGTTAAGGTTTAGTAGCCACTTTAATATTAAATCTCGACTTTTAGCTGCCTATAGCTCAGCCATTTTCATACCTTAAGATATGAAAATTGCCATGCACACCTTTCATTGCAGGGTTTCCAACCCCCTGGAATCTGGGAATATTTTGTTTAGTGCTAGATTAGAAGGGGTCAACAATGTCAACATTTTCAATTTTAAATGCTTTTTTGCTCTTAAATAACAGAAAGAAAAAACAGTTAAGCTCCAAAACCTGAGGTCTTGTATATCCTTCCTGGCATGTGGTGCTTTTTTGTGTCTTAGAAGATAAAAACCTTAAAATAAAAAAGTCATAAATAAAATAAAGTGCCATCACCTAGGCATTTGAAATACTGTACATGTTTTCTGTTATTTTTAATAAGGACTTTTCACTTGTAAAACCCACATGTCAAAGACAGCAACACTGGCCACCCTGCACCACCCCACTCCAGTTCTTCAGTGTGACACTGGGAGCTCATTACTGGTGCCATGGATAGAACTTTGTAGTACAAGACAGTAAAAGCAAGCAGCAGGTGCCCATCCCAATGCAGGTCAACTAAAAAATGACACCTGTAGCTGAGCTCTGGTATTGCACCTGTCAAACCTTACCTAAATTAAGGGTGGCAACTGATAGCCCATTCCTGGTGGTCCTCTACTGCCTCAATGCACTCCCCTCCATAAGCACAAAAGTGACTAATAACAGCCCATCCCTGGTGAACTCTACTGGACCAATTGATGCCACCCTACTCCCGAGAAAAAAGTTGATCACCAGGAGTTCATCCCCAGTGGCACTTAATGTCCCAAAACCACCCCCAAAGGAAAAAGGCATCCACTAGGAGCCTATCCCTTTGGGCCTGTATAGCAGAACCCCCCAGACAGTAGCTGGCACAACCCCTGCACTCATATTTATGGCCAGCAACTCTCTAAACTACAAAATGTGATTTACAAAATATTGTCACACAGTACATATTTTATAGATCAAAATACAGTCACACAGCATGTCTTTAAAAGATCACAAACCGCAATAATGTTTTTCACATGTGTGTATTTTTTAAATCACAGTTGTGATTCAGATGGAGGTCTGCTGTGAAGGTGAGTGGATGTGTTTAACTGGCTTCCATCTGTGGGGTTGTTGGCTTGTACTAGGCTAAATAAGTGTGCCAATGGATGCTAAGGGCTAATTTGCTTGAGAAAAAGTGACACACTGAGGAAGAGCACCATTGGATGTCATGGACCAACTTGGCTACAGGAAGTTTGGGGGTGGGTCTAGATTCAAGAGTCAAGACTAGTTTATTCTGAAAGTGTTAAAATCTGACAAGTATAAAACACAACAATAACACATAGAAATATAGAAGTTGGCAGGCAAGCTTGTCCTTGCTTAGTCCGTCTCTGGAGACTCTATCTGGTCTCTGGTGTTCCACTTTCCTCCCTACCTATTTACTAATATTCTCCTATGTCTGTCCCATGCATGCTTGAAGCCCTCTATTGTTTGGCCCCACCACTTCCACTTGGAGTCCGTCACAGGCATTCAGCACTCTTTCAGTAAAGTAGTACTTCCTCACATCCCTCTTAAATCCCTTCCCCTCAGCTTCGTTTCATGCCTGCTTGTCCTGGTGCTCTTTTTCATTTAAAAGAGACTCTCCTTCTGTACCCTGTTCACCCTCAACTTCCTCCCCCAGCTTCATTTCATGCCCTCTGGTCCTGGTGCACTTTCTCATTTCAAAGAAACTCCCCTTCTGTATCCTGTTCACCCCCATGAGGTACGTATAGATCTCTATCATGTCCTTTCTCACTCTCCTATTTTCCATGGTGTACCTGTTAAGATTCCTCTGTGTCTCTTCATAAGGCTTTTGATGCAACCCCTGCACCATTTTAGTTGCCCTCCTCTGGACTGACTCTACTCTGTCTATGTCACTTCTAAGGTGTGGCCTCCAGAAATCGACTTAATACTTCATGTGGGATCTCACCAGCAAACAATAAAGTGGCTACACTACCTCACTCCTCTTGATGGAGATACCTTTCCCTATGAATCCCAGCATCCCACTGGCCCTACCCACTGTACTGTCACACTGCCTTGCCACTTTGTGGTCATCAGATATGATAACCCCAAGGTTCCTTTCCTACTTCATGACTGTCAGTACTTCGCCAATCCTATACTCAGCTCTTGAGTTACCTTGCCCTAGGTGCACAATTTTTGCACTTTTTGTCTTGAAGCGCAATTGCTATGATCCTGACCATTCCTCAAGTTTCCCAAGGTCACTGAGCATTCTTTCTACCCCCTCCTGAATGTCCACCCCATGACAGATTTTGGTGTCATCTGCAAAATGGCATACCTTCCATTCCTGTTCTTCTGCAATGTCACATGAAGACACTGAAGATGAATAGTCCCTGTACTGAGACCTGTGGCATCCACTTGTCACTCTCCCCCTCATTAGAGTGAGTGCTGTTAACCACCACCCACTGTTGCCTATCTATTAACCAATTCCTTACCCAATTGATCACTTTGGATCCCATCCCTAGGCTGCTCAATTTTTTTATTTGTCTCCTGTATGGCACAGGGCATCCTATTCATCACTCTCCCCTCATTAGACTGAGTGCCATTATCCACCACCCTCTTTCATTTGTCCATTAACTAGTTCCTTACCAGTTTACCACTGTGTATCCCACCCCTAGACTGCTCAATGTCTTTATTAGTCTCCTGTGTGGCACAGTGTCAAAGGTCTTGCTAATGTCCAGATAGACTATGTCCACCGCCCTCCCCTTATCTATTTCCCTGCTCACACAGTTGAAGAAATCAACCATATTTGTCTGGCATGACCCCCATCCCCATAAATCCATACTGCTTTTGGTCTTCTAGCCCATTAGATTCAAAATACTCTATCAACCTTTCCTGTAACAGTTTTGACATGGTTTCCATTAATTTCTCCACCACTGCTGTGAGGCTGCCATCCTATTGCTGCTATCTACCTCCTTGCTGCTGATTTTATGGAGATGGACCACATCTGCTCTCCTCCTTTCCTGCAGAACCACATCTGAATTCAGTGAGCTGTTGAATATGGCCATCAGTTGGGCAGCTAGCACTCACCTGAATTCTTTAGTACCCCAGATATATCTCATTCAGTCCCATAGCCTTGTTCACTTTCAGAGCTGCAAGTCCCTTCAGAATTCTTTCCTCTGAAAAATGGACTTATGCCCCTCCCCTTTTTTCCTGCTGCTCCCTTGTAGTCTGTTCCCCTTCTCTCAACTTTGAAGACTGAGTAGTACCTGTTTAGGATGTCTGCTTTTTCTTGACCGTCTCCTGTGGAGTCTCTCCCTGCCACTCTCCTTATCCTCACTATCCCTCATCTTGCTTTCCTCTTTTCACTTATGTACCTGAAGAAATTCATATCCTGTTTAGCTACCCTTAGGCAATCCTTTCCTCTGTCTGCACCTTTGCTCTCTTCACTGCCTTTCCTGCTTCCCTCTGTTTTACTTGGTATACCTCCCTATCTTCCTTCCTCCCCCTGTTCCTTATACCTCCTGAATGTCACCCTTTTTCCCTCACCACCTTGGCCACTTCCCTAGAGAACCATAACAGTCTCTTTTTCCTTCTACTTTAACTCATTTCCTTCACACAGAGGTTGCTTGCCTTAATTATGTCCACCCTTATTTTTCCCCATTGTGCCTCTACCCCTTTCCTGGTACTACCCCCTACAAGACAGTTTCTGATAGTCTCCTATTTCTTTAAAATCTGCCCTCCTAAGGTCCAGGACCCTCGTCCTAACGTGGCTTGCTTCTGTTCCTATATAAATCTTAAACCACACAGTATGGTGATCCCTGGTACCTAGGGGACAGCCCACTGTGACGTCTGCAATACTGTCCCTGTTTGTAAGCACCAGTTCCAGCACAGCCCCCTACCAAGTGGGTTCCTTGACTAGCTGTCCTAGAAAAGCCCTTTGTAGGAAGTTAAGGATGGCCTTGCTCCTTGTCAAAGCTGCAGTTTATTTATTTATGCATTTATAAACTGATGTATTGATTGATTCATTGATTCATTGATTTATTGATTTATTTCCTGTTTACCAGGTACATACACTAGACAATAATATGCCTATTTTCAGGCACAACCTGGTAGAGTTACAACCATTAAACAAATTTTAGAGTTTTATATAATGGAGACAGTAACAGTAAGAAAGATTGTGATGACATTAAACAGTGGATAGCAAACAAGGTAGAAAGCAGGCAGTGCATTACAACTCAGTTACAACATACATAAGTACATTGGCTGTGGCAGATAGGCAAATTGCAAGTATGAATACTGAGCATCAGGTACAGGAACAATTATCAGAGCAACTTAAAACTTACAAAACTCTGTCTTGAAACATAGGTGGGATTGAGAGAGTCTAGGGTTATATGGAAGTGCATTCCTAACCTTGGGAGCAAAGACAAAGTGTTGCTCACTCATATTAGTAGAGCACTTCAGAATGGTCAGTTGTGAGAGGTCACTGGATCTCAGAGAGTAGGCCTGATCAGGATGTGTTAACAGAACAGCAAGGACTGCAGGTTTAGATGATCTAATAAGCTTGTCTGTAGCACAGGCTAAGGTGTAAAATCATCATGAGGATGGAGATAGCCATCCTAAACTATAGAGTGCAGTGGTGGGTTAGTCAGGTAACAGACAAGGCAAAATGACAAATGTTATTATATGACATTTACATTATTTTGTTGCATTCTTAGCCACTGCTAAGCTATTAAAATCACAAACTGTAGTGAGAAAGAAATAATGAGACATTGGAACTGAAACCACACACCCCAGAATGCCATTATATTGCTCAAACCACTGAGATACAGTCTCACATGGTTGGACCTGAGGTTCCCCAACACGCTTCCTTTCTCTGGTATGGCATATCCTGCAGCTAGGAATAATCAAGATGATATTGAGATGTTTTTGGTGCAGTATTAGCCACTGCTAAGCAATTTAAATCACAAATTGTGGAAAGAAAGAAATAATGTGTCGTAATGGGAATATCAGGATATGCAATACCAGAGAAAAGTAGTGTGTCCAGGAACCCCAGGAGCATCCAAGTGAGAATGTAGCTCAGTGGTTAGAGCACTGGTATGGTATTCTAGGGACCTGTGTTCAATTCCCAGTAGGACACATTATTTCTTTTTAACTATAACTTGTGACTTTATTGTTTAGCAGTGCTTAATACTGCACCAAAAACATCTAAATGTCATCTTGATTACTCCTAGCTGCAGGATATGCAATGCCAGAGAAAGGAAGTGTGTTCAGGACCCTCAGCTTTAACAATGTCAGCCTGTAGCTCAGTGGTTAGAGCATGGGTATAGTATTCTTGGGGCCCAAGTTCAGTTCCCAGGAGATCACATTATTTCTTTCTTACTACAATTTGTATTTTAAATTGCTTATAAGTGGCTAATATTGCACCCAAAAATATCTAAATGATATCTTGATTATTCCTAGTTGCAGAATAAGAAGTACCAGAGAGAGGAAGCATATCCAGCAACCTCAGGTCCAACCATGTGAGTCGGTAGCTCAGTGGTTAGAGCACCAAGATAGCATTCAGTTGGCCTGAGTTCAATTCCCAGTAGGTCACATTGTTTCTTCATCAGTACAGTTTGAAATATCATATGTAATATTTCATTTGATCAAGTTACATTTTCTAGCATGATCGAAAGAGATGAACCCATAAATAAGGCTTGGTAGCAGGAGCCCCTAGGCTATAGCATTCTAGCAACAAGATTCAAGGCATACTGTATCCAACCTTATCAGCAAGCCCTTGTTTGGTGTTGACATACTTGCAAGCATTTAAAATCTATAAGATGAAAAGGCAGGGTCTAGCGTAAGGCATAGATATTTAAAGGAGTCAGCCATGGTGAGAGAGGAGCCATCTAGGCAGTAGATGGCTAAGTCAATAGTACAAACCTTCAAACTTAGGTGCTGATCCAAAAAGCATGATTCTTACTAGAGTTGAGGAGAAGCATTTTTTTTTTTGAGACAGTCGAGTTTGAAGACTATTAAAGTAATCACTGAGCCACAAGTTGATATCAGTGACATTTTTGGAACTAATATAAAGCACCATACCATCTGTATAATGTAGGGTGAAGCTGGAAGATGGGGCTTTGGGTGTATCATTAATAAAGATAGTGAAAAGTAGAGGCCCCAATACAGATCCTTGAGGGACACAAATATTTATAGTGGTAAGCTCAGATTTGTAATGGTTCACTGTTAATAATTATTGCCTATCACCAGGATAGCTAGCAAACCAGCTTATGGAAGAGGAGGAAATGCCAAGGGATGCTAATTTTGTCTTAAGAATGATGTGGTCCGCAAGGTCAAATGCTTTTGTTCGAGTGAATGAAAACCCTACCTGTATGTATACCCTTGTCCCTGGATACTTTGACATCACTGGTGAACTGGATGAGTGCTGTTGTAGTACTATGAGCCTTTCTGGAACCTTGCTGTGCAGAGATAGTAAGCAGTGTGTAGGAAGGTGACCTGTAATCTGGGTGGCCAGTAGCTTCTCTAGTAATTTACGGAGAGCTGGTAGGATTATTATAGGTTGATAGTTTTCTATGCATTTTGGATCCCCTTTTTGAAAACTGGCACAACATTGGAAGGCTCCAATCCACAACTGGCAGACTTTTTCCCCTACTATCCCATTTTCCTTCTTTTGTAGCTTTGTTAAACACTAACTGATGTGCAAACTGTGTTTTTTTTTTTTAGAATCGATTACAAAGAAGAGTCATGTGGGTGACTTGTAGCAGAGGTAAGGTGGAACAAGTCTTGGACTCAGCAGAATATGTTTTCTTCTTCTTGTGAGACTAAACAGAGTGTACTGCCACATCAGAGTCATGGGGAAAGAAAAAAAAGTACATCGCTGGCTGCCAGTGGGATCATTCTTCTACAACCTAGGTTCAGTAAGTAATGGACTGAAATGTGAATCTCTTTTAATATGGGGCTGATATTTACTGTGGTTTGTTTGTTTTGTCTGTTTTTAGATTAAGGTGTTTGCATATTCTCCAATGGAGGTTATTTACAGTAGGCACTGTATTGTTATTTCTATAGGTGAGATGGTGGGAAGCCTATGTAGAGCACCTTTTATTTTGGTCAAATTTTCAATATATTTCAGAAATTTTTATTTTAAAGAATATTGTAGGTACTATTTACTAATATGTTAAGAAGTATGTTTTCATTGGTCTAAGTCCTGGATTGCAGTGCTTGTCATTGGTTCATTTGCTGTAATAGTTGTTTCATATTGTTCAATGTATGAGTGTCACTCATTTCAGGGCTACTCTTTATTCAGGCCATTTGAATACCTTTTCCCAATTTGATATTTAGATATTCAGGAAATGTGTTAAAAAAACTACAAAAACCCTCTTCCCCACCTTTGCTGAGTTCACTGTCCCACCCCAGCCATTAAACATTTACCCTCATTCCCCCTCCCATTGTCTGCACCAAATGTCACACTTTCTCCCGAGCAACCATGAAACATGTATAAAATCATTATGCTGTAATTTGTCCTCCCACAGTGGACAACTGGCATAACCTACCCTCCTCCATAGTTGACTACCTTGTAACGACTAAGTGTAGTGGCTCTGTCTCTACAGAAACCCAGTTGATCACATGATCAGCCAGGTTTCTATAGAGACAGAGCAAGTGTGTTCATTCATTATAAGGCAGCCAGCTGTGGAGGAGGGTGGGCTGTACCCGTTGCCTTAGAGTGTGACTGGTTCTGGTGCTGGAGGGGAGGGTGGCATAAGGACGCTGCCAGTGTAGGGAGATGGAGGAGACTTAAAGAGATATTTATATATAGCGCTCAACACAGCAGTCAGCCAGGAAGAGGGTGGGTTGTGCCAGTTGTCCACAATAGGAGGTAAATTTACATTATAATTGTTTTATACATGTGTGGGTGCTGAGGAGCAGGATAGTGGGACTGTGTGCTGACAATGGGTGGGGAAATGAGGGTAAATGTTTAATGTGTGGGGTGGGAGAGTGACTCACCAAGGGGGAGGGAAAGGATTTTTTAGTTGTTTTTTTTTCAATTGGGAAGGAACAGCAGTTCTCAAATACAAATAGTCCCCTAATCAGACAGGGCTCCCCAATATTTGAAAGCCCTACTACTTGTGGTATTTGGGAAATATGATTCAGTCCCTACATAGCCCCACTTTGTATACTGTCTGTTAAGCCTATTTCTCCTTGAATTGTGGATGACTGTTGGATATTAGAACTATATTTACATTTTCTATGACATTGTCATCCCAAATCAGAATTGCATTATGTCTAGATGCTGGTACAAATTTGAAAGCCTACCTAAATCCTGAAAGTTATAGAACTGCTTTTTGTAGCTTAATTACCTAAGTCTCTAATCAATTTTCTTTATAAATGAAACACTCTGACGTGGCTGCAGTTAGAGATACATATAAGTTGTAAGAGTGCTGCCTACAGTATGTAGCTACCATATTACTGACTTGTAGACTTTGTGACAGGCATCTTCTTTGAAGCTCCCTTCCCTCTTCTGCCTCTTCCAGTAAGACCTAGACTGGTTCTATGGCATCTACCCTAATGGTAGTACTGCCAATTGTGAGGCCCAGGAATAATGTCTGAAGTAAGGTAAAGCCCGCCCAGCTAAGACAGCAGCTGTGTCAAATTCTCTAAGCTTTGCACTTCCATAGAAATCTATGCATTATTCAGTCTGATTGAGTAAAAAAAAGTCCCAGTAACATGTACTGTATGAGGAGGATTTGAAAGAGATGCAAATATTTAGGGAGCACACACACACTTTAATAACAATAATTCTACCCAGGACTGATAGTGGTTGGGTGCTCCACCTGTCACAGTCCTCCCTTATGCTGCCCACTAGGGGATGGTAGCAACTTCTATAAACCTGTAATGGTTTGCTTGGAATATAGACCCCAGATGTTTTATTATGTCCACTATCTGCAGCCCATTAGGTAGGACTCCACTTATTTTGTATTAAATTTCCCTATGAGGTGTATGCCACTTTTTGTCAAGTTCACTTGAAGTCAGATAGGCCACCCTACTCCTACTATAAGGTCTAAACTTCTGGAAGGCCCGTCATGGGGGCTTGCAGGAAATGGATCAAACCATCCACAAACAGCACAGTTTTGTGGGATCCCCCAAAACCCTAAATACCAGTGTGGTTCCTCATGGCCACTGCCAGAAGTTCTAAGAATAGCATGTACCATCGATCAAAGTGAATGGAGGATCAACATGGCAAATACCAATGCAAAGCCTGCACACTGGTGCAAGACAGGGTGTGGAAAAGAAGTGGCTATCCCAATTATGAACCAGTCCAGCACAAAAGGGGTCCACATACCAATGGCCACAACACAATGCTAGAGTCACGAATGTGATAAAAAAATTCCAAATTTTATTAAAAATGAACACACAAATTAGTGGAACCAAGACTGCAGTACCAAATGCCCTGGCAGTTCATTTGATTGGAGCTTCGCCAGGGGGTGGGTATTTGGCAGGAATACAGTCCCTTAAATATTGACAAAATGTGACATCATCATAATGTAGAATTAACCATTGTAAAGTGACCAATAAACACATTTGTACATTTTAACAATTTAACCTGGACTGTGCTTTGGAATCACCCATGAAACTTATGAAACAGACTAAAGAAACAGAGAATATACTATGAATTATAAAATGTCAGAAGAGAAGCACAAAATCATTTGCAAAATTTTCTTTCAATATTGACCCCTAATATGTCAGTAAAAAACAAAATATTAACCAAAATGGACATTCCCCCGACAGGCAGAAAACTGGTCATTCCAGAAGAAGAGGAAGTAAGGAGTGGTGGGGGGGAAGAAGAGAAGAAGGTAATATATGATGTAGGGAGCAGCCCCCAGATCTAGTCACACTGGGGAAATGGAGCAGGAAATCCTGCACTCTCCGAAGCACCAAAAAATTACCTAAAGAAAAGAAAACAAAAGTATAGTATTAACTATGCAGCAGTTGCCAAGGAAAACATAAATCTTCAAGGCAAACCACTGAAATTACAAAAACGGTTTGAGATCCCATTCACAGCTGTGGTTATAAACTCTTAAGGGAGAATATCCAAAAATGCTCCCTTTGTAACAGATGTGTTAGTCTATTGCCCCCCCCACCAATTGTTACCTGTTCAAGCCCCATAAACTTTAAATTAGAAACATCCCCACCATGATTGATTAAAAAATGTTCCACAATGGGGCTAGTAGTGTTGGCACTTTTAACATCTATATATGATCCTGAATTTGTAGTTTTAATTGGTGGACCGTTCTCCCTATATAGAGTTTTGGGCAGCTGCACCAGAGTGCATAAACTGTAAAGTTGATACCACACACAATAAATTTATTGATTTTAACTTTTTTTTTCTCACCCAGAAAAGTTAAAAACACTTCCCTGTTGGCAAAAAGCACAATTATTTCAATTGACACATTTGTACATGCCTGCAAGTCTGATGGGTAGCCATGTCACAGGATGCTGCCTCGGTGAGCAAAACTGACTGGTAATCAATTTATCTCTAAGACTGTGGCCCCTTTTAAACATGATTCTAGGGCTCTCTCCCAATTATTCAGCTAAAGTTGCATCCCCTTTCAAAATAGGTCAGTATTAAATAATAACATTCCTAATCCTGCCAGCCAGACAATGAATTATGTGATAAAGGAAATGGACACATTATCATTCCTTTTCTTTACCGTGGGCTTCAAAGGTGAAAGACTGTCAACTGAAAGAGATCTCTGACATGCTCTGTCCAAGACATTCCTATCATGACCCCTGTCCAAAAATCTTTCTTTCAGTTCAGTTATCTCCAGTTCAAAATCTGCCATTGTAGTACAATTATGTCTCAGGTGTAGGAAGACAGCTGATGGCATGGAGAAGACTATTAGTAGCTGTGGGTTTTCTATAATTCATAGATGCCACCTGATTGTCTGAATTCACAAATGAATTCACATCGTGAAAATTTAAAGTGACTTGATCAAAAGTAAAAATACATTTTAAATTAAGCTCACTTGAATTTATCCAGTTCATGAACTCCCACACCTCTGCCTCAGTTCTCCTCAACATCATCAATAAAGTAGTGCCATTTAATGATTAAAAAAATTGGGGTTTGTGGTGGCATTCAGAACCGCATCAATCTCCCACAGCCCCAAAAATAAGTTTGCGAATGAGGGGGCTATTGCCTCCCCATAGCCATACCACAACATTGTAAAATGTAATCACCATCAAATTCAGAAATAATTGTGCTATAATACAAATTATAACCCTTCCAATATTAATTTGATTGGCATTAGATATCAAAGAGGGTCTTGATCCAAAAACTTTTTTACAAGCCTTGATACCATCAGTATTCTGATGGAAGTGTACAGATTTTCTCTACAATTCTCAGCCAATGGAAACCTGATTCCAAAGAAACATTTTTGAATTTGTCTAGGATATGCATTGTATCTCTTAAATAGGATTTTGGTGTAACCACAAAATGCTGTAAGCAAAAATCAAAGAATCTGCAAAAAATATTGATAGGGGAAATGACCCCCAGGAAAATAAAACATCCCAGTGGATTGGTGGGGTTTTATGGATTTGGGAAAGAATATAAAAAAACTGGAGTAAGTGAAAATTGGAGCCAAAGAAAATTAAACTCACTGTCACTGATCTCACCAATTGCTCGTGCATTTTCAAGAAGACTGGGTAATTCTTTCTTGAAAATTGTCAGCTGGCCACTTGGTAATTTATGGTAGTTGTTAGGATTATTAAGTATTTTGAGTACCTTGTCCCTGTAAAACTCATTTGACATAAATATAATATTCCCCCCATTGTCTGAAGCCTTAATGACTACATTAGTTAAAACCTGTAATTCTTTCATGGCACACTACTCATCATGGGGTTAAATTCCAGTAAGGTTTTTTTCTGTTTGTCTAAGAATATTATTGATCTCCTTCACAACTGTTTTTTTTATTGTGGGATTAACCAACAAGAGGCAAAAATCTGATTTTGGTTTAAATAAATTATTGTGCATATTCAAAAATTATTCTCTATCAGTATAAAGACCCAAAGTGCCTGGATCATTTTGATGTAACAAAGTATCTAATGCAAAACAGTTACACCAATCCTGGGAGGTTCAGTTCATCTGGTCAGCAATGATATCTTCTGATGAAAAGTCCAAACTGGCTGTATCACTGTCTGGAAACAACTGTTCACTGGTGTTAGAGCCAACATCATCAGTTGTAAATTTTGAGCACAGAATTCTGCCCACTGCTAAATTCTCCAATGAGTTTTTAATGAAGAACTCCTTCAAATACAATTTCTTAAAAAAAATTCTGTAAATCAATGTTTATTTTAAATTTATCGGGTGTCATAGTAGGAACAAATGAAAGTCCCTTTTGTAATATCCTCTTTTATTGTTCAATTAAAGTGTGTTCTGAAAGATTAAATATGTGGCCACTCCTTGTCCTCTTCATTGCTTTTATGTTTTCTGCCTCTCCTTTTCCCTCTGCAGGTTTTCCTTTTGTTGCTTTAAGTTTGCTTTTTTTGCCTCCGCCCTCCAAGGGAAAAGAGACACTTTTAGTACTGCTGGGTGCCACTGTCTCCTTCACATTACTGTTATCAGAAGACAAATTCACACCTTCTTCTACAGTTATCCATGCTTCTCGTTACTGTCTTCAGAAGCTGAATTCACACCTTCTGCTACAGCTATCCATACTTCTCATTACTGTCTTCAGAGGCTGAATTCACACCTTCTGCTACAGCTATCTGTGCTTTTCATTACTGTCTTCAGAAGCTGAATTCACACCTTCTGCTACAGCTATCCCTGCTTTTCATTACTGTCTTCAGAGGCTGAATTCATACCTTTTGCTACAGCTATCCCTGCTTTTCTTGACTGTCCTCAGAAGCTGAATTCATACTTTCTTCTATAGCTATCTGTGCTTCTCATTATTATCATCAGAAGTTGAAATTCACACCTTCTGCGACAGATATCCATACTTCTCATTACTGTCTTCAAAAGCTGAATTCACACCTTCTGCTACAGCGACATTCGTAACTCTAGCACCGTGTTGTGGCCATTTGTGTGTGGACTCCTTTTGTACTGGAATGGGGGATTAACCCCTGTTTATCAAAATGTGTGCCTCTTAGGAGTGATATAAGGATTTAATCCAAGCTATCAACTGTTTTTCTGAATCTCCCAGAGTCTCAAACATGAACCACCCCCACCTTTCCACTTCCAGGGCAAGGACAACTACTTCACCACTCCCTGCTGTTTTTACCCACCATAGGATGAGATTACGGGTTCCTTTCCTTTACAAATCCTACTGGGTCAGGGTGCATACACTCCAGAAGTATCCCTTGTAGTCTAGAGGCAATTACTTTTAGCAGCTACCATGAGTCTGATGTGAGCAGGGAGATTGGCTGCTATGAGGAGCACTGAGCAGTATCCTTGCCCAGCTCTGGAAGTACAGTGACAGTGGCAGACCACATGGAGGTGGCATAGTTCTCTTTTCAAAACTTTCCTGTAACATGTGGTGGTCATCATTTTCAAAACTGTGATCTTGTCACAAACAATCAAAACACATGTCATGGTTATCAACTTTTGCCAACCAGTGCATACAGAATTTACAATGTCTAAATCCTGTGGAGTCTGTTCTCTTTGTAAGACTCCCTCTCATTCTTGTCTGATAGAAAAATGTGCCAAAAACATTTTGGGTGGCTGTACTGAAGAAAAAAGTTTAACCAATTCTTTTTTGAAACAAACAAAAAAGCTGTGTTTTATATAATTTAAATACAGCTGAAATAGTACAAATACAAAGTAGGTACCACTGTAAACAGTGGTTTTCTCAGTTCCAGGAACTGAGTACCAAGAAATTAAATGCTAAAATGCACAAAAATTATGCTTAACACAGTGTATCAAACAACTAAGTACAATAATAAAAATATTAAATACAAGTAGACTTTTATTTAAAACCTTGGCTACTATGACTGGAATAGGACCACTGAGCATGTGATCTCTTTAGTGGAGAAATAAATCTGCTGTTAAAATACTAGAGGGAGTGTGACCATCAAGCAGAGTGAAATGATACAATTTCTATAACATCATTAAATCACTCTTGTTAAAAATGATTGGAGTTAGGAAGGAGGTGACCAAGGTACTAGCCCTGGCAGTCTTGGTAAGATTGGGAGTGTTTTTTTTCTTAATGTCTTGACATTTTGCTCTGTGAACTGAGAACCTATGTAGACAATAGTGTGATGTTTGTTGTTTATTCCTCTACTGCCATTTTACTAACAGCTGAAGTTAATACAAATAATAAACATTATAAACAAGCATTTGTCACTGCCAGAGGTTTGCCACTGGTATTGCTGTTGTACCGGGTCTTGCTTGTACATGTTTACTTTATCTATATAGAGCAGTTGAGATGCAATGTCTCATTTTCAGTGGTGTCCTCCTTTGACACATTGTTAGACTGTAATTACTCAGGACTGGGCAGCTGAGAGGCAATATTTACTTTTAAGTGAACCTGTCCTCCACATTTTATCTCCAAATGACCAACAGTCTTTTTTATTACCTGACATTATGATCAAGACAGGTGGAATTTTTTAAAATCCCATCTGTAAGATGATTTTACTGTGTGACAGTGGAAATAAGTTTCAGAGGAGATTTTAAAAATTACACCTGCATGTTCAGGAGGTAGGGTAACACAGGGGATATGTTGAACATTAGGGTCAAAATCTGCAAAAATCAAAGTTATGAGGAAATGTTGGCACAATCTGTTTCCTCATAACTTAGTTGTTTTTCACATTTTTACTGCAGAGTTTCAGCATAATCTTTTTATAACCACTTCTTCTGAGCATGAGAGGTGTCATTTATAAAACAATGGCTGAAAAGTCATTTTTGCTCCCACAAGTGTAAAGCACATTTTGGGTAGGATTTGAGAAACACCAGCTGACACATTCATGAGTTGGTGTGAAAAAAATGGCTTTGTTGAAAAGTTGGATCAGAATATAAAAAATTATCACTGTTATGAGAGTGTGTTGAAAAATTGCAATGTAGGTTCATAATCTTGTTGTTTTCTTATATTTTCATCCAAAATTTTCAACATAGCCTTCTTATGACTCCACTTCATGAATGAGAGCAGAGAAACTTAACTCCCGTCTGAAAGGTGATTTCATGCAGCTACTGCAAAATCACCTTTTGGGACAGACTAGCCTAATTTTATTGCCATTGTTCATGACATGGGGTCCCAAAAATGGCATGTTCAAAATCTGGGGCAAAAATTTTAGAAAATGACCAAGTTATGCCTTAAATACAAAACCTCTTTGAAATACATTGAAACGCATTGCTGATTTCCTCAGTTCATGTTCCAGTGTTGAAGAGTGAAGATGTGTGTGTGTGTGTGTGTGTGTGTGTGTGTGTGTGTGTGATCCAGAAAGAATTATGGCATTGGACCCTTGGTGGGTAAGTAAGGGCTTGTGAGGGTGTGGGGTGGTGGGTGCTGAGTGGGAGGATCAGTTGGGGGGACTAATGGCAGTGGCAGCAACAGACATTGATGGATGTTTTTCTTTGTCACAGGGTATTGTATAAAAAAATGATGAGGGACAGTTTTCTTTATTTCAGGTGATGACACGGATATACTATGATAGACCAAAACTCGGTACCCCAATGCTTAGGATGGTATTGAAATCACAAATCCCACATGACTTGGATACCCAACAATACAGTGTCAGGCATCCCACTACAACAAACACACCTCAATAAGAGGGGTTCTCCCCCATATCCCTATGTGGGGGGCTTTGCCTCCCATCCCCCGTAACTAATATAACAAACCCTGAGGGGGAGTGGATCTCAGAGGAAACATATATCAGTTATGGGGGCAAAAATTCCTAAAGGTCTGTAGCCCAGACCAGAATCTGAGCCTCTCAGGGTACGATGGCCGAGCTGCCAGTGGTTTAGCCCTCCACACCACCTGGACAGCTCAGCCAGCTTCCGGATCTGACACTTCTTTCTAGACCATCACGAGGGGAAAGGTAGCAATATCTGCTTCCTCACTCCCATAACACCATCAGGCATGAATCCACTGGGATTCACAGTGATAGGATAGTACACCCATCGGGCAATTCTGCCCGGGCTAGTGAATGTTGGGATAATGAGCAATGGGATCTTATAAGGGTAAAAGTAACACTGGGGGATTGGGCACTCCCAGTGTCATTTTGTTTCTGGTGGGGGGTGCTGAGTGGGAGGGTTGGTGGGGGACAGTAAAGGTGGTGGCCAAAACAGACATCGATGAACATTTTCCTTTTTTACAGTGTTATGAAAAAAAACTGTGAGGGATGGTTTTCTTTATTTCAGGTGACAATACTGGGGGATTTGGTACCCCCAGTGTCAGTGTTATATTGGCAGCATCGAAGATGGACTCCCAACAGTTAAAGAATCAAAATGGGCAGAGTGGGGCTAGAAGTTCTCACCGGGGATTGGGTTCCCTGGTGCCCAAAGATTAACATGGGTTGGGTTTTGGGGGTTACAGCTGGAAGCAAAATACATTGATGGACAGTTTTCTTTTTTACAGGGTGTATTTAAAAACTGATTATGAGGGATAGTTTTTTTTTTGTTTCAGGTGAAAACACTTGGTGGATTGGGCACACCCAGTATCAGTGTTATGTTTGGCAGTACAAGCAGTGGGTTCCCCAGTGCTGTAGAAGTAAAAAGGTTTGAGGGGTTGGTAAGGGGGATTGGGCACCCCCATGCTGGAATATTAACATGGATTTGGCAGGGGATGACAGCTATGGCTGTGGCAGCAAAAGACATTGATAGAGGATTTTCAGTATTCAGCATTCTGATCATGACAGCTAAAACATCAAAGGAAAGAGCTGACCTATGACTGGTTCAGCTCTCTCCTTTGAACTACATGAAGTTTCCACCCAACAAGCCACAACACTGTCATAACCAGCCTGGTCAATGATTGTTGTGACACCAACCAGCACCATGCAGACCATTCTGCATTGGACTAACAGAGACACACCCCTCAAAAGCCACTCACCTAACAAAATGTCCACTGCATGTGTGTGCATAGTGAACATAAAATGGATATGTTTTTACAGACAAGATAGACCAATATCATAAAACCAAAGTTAATCCATTGTACATAATGGCACTGTTTCATTTCATATTTTCTGTAACAAATGCGATATTATGAACATTGAGTAAGAAAGTACATGTAATATATCATTAAAAACACTTGCTAACCCCTTATCTGTCTTCATAAGGAAGAGGATCTGAACCCAAAGAACCCAGTCAAATGAATCACTAAGGCATTGTTAGGCTTATAAAGTTAAAACAACCCTGAAAAGTTTAAGCTTATTCCAGAAAATTCATCATGTAGTGAAAAAATAATGCAGGCAGGGAGTGTGTCATGCTGGGATAACACCACACCTTGGGTGGTTGTGCACAAGGCTATAGATGAAGTGCATCCAGCACCTAAAAAATGGAATTATACCACACATCACACACACTGGAGTACATTATTATACAACTGCTAATTACTACAGGGAAAAAATAGAGAAAAATGTGAAAACATACATTTTTATATATATTTTTACATGTTTTTGTTGTATGGACAAGTATACGTATTAAAGTCCACAATTTACATTTTGTCCATTAGATGGTGCTGTTACTAAACACTCCCCATGCCATCCTCACTCTCTCTTTGTCCTTTGCTCCGGAGTTCTTTTGGTATCACCCCATCTGTCACTCGTGCTGTGCACTGAAGAGCTTCGCCTCCTACTGGTATAAGCTGGTGTCTTACTTCAAAAGGAGTTTCTAATCAGTGCACATGATGCTGTTTCTTGAACGAGCCAATCAGTAAGTGCAGTGAGCACTGTGGTTAAAATGGTCACACTGCTGAGTGGGAGAACTGTAAAGCCAGTTAGAGTTATGTCATTAATTTTCATACTGTTTTTATTTAAACAGAGAAAAAAAACTAAGGGAATGATAAATTGTGCCTTCAGGGAAAGTGTGAGCATGGTTGAGATAGGTTTGGAGGAATTTTGATAAAGACTGATGGGAAAGGGATTTACTGTTTTTTAAAACTGATGGTGTACTGTGAGATGGAGTGATTATTTTCCCAGCCATGTGGTAATGCATGTGTCTGACCTTCACACAATGATGTTCAATTCAGATACCATCATTGTTGAAGGTAGGCACTGACAAATCAGAGCTTAGAATTTGTTTATGCTATTGTATAATTAAGCAATAAGGCATGGCAGGTGGTGCATTCTGGTGGGATAACAGCCTGCTAAAGGAATGTTGAAGCACAAAGTGAAGCTGAGTGCCTCCACGACACAAGAAGGGCCATTAGCTCACCATAATTCACCCCTGGAGTGCCTTATTGTGATTATGAAATTGGTCCTTTTTTTCAGAAAATTGGATGTATTTTTTAAACATATTTATGCTAAGCTACTTTTACCTGGGCTGTTATGCTGGGATAACTGCCTGGCTGAAAGGACCTTGGGATAATTAGGAGCCGGCATTCTTTCTACCCATTTCATAAAACATTAACCATTAAGTTATTATTCTTTAAGCCCAAGGTATAAAACTATTATTGTACTGCTGTGTGTGTGTCTAGTGATTGTATCCTATATCCTATTATACATAGGAGGATACAGATCTGGTCAATTTCACCAAATACAGTAAGCTCTAGCAATTTGCTGTCCTACAGTAGCTCGAACCCTACATCCTAGACAATAGGGTTAAGGTGAATGTATGGAGAACTTTGCCTCATTCGAAGTTTCCATGGTTGATCTTTGGGAGACTAATACAGCTTAATTGTATATCCCTTTGCTTGAACTGAACCACCAGGATGAGAAATGAAATGCAGAAAACCAGGTTTATGCATTAAAACAAATATATGGGATAAGGAAGAGGAAGGAGATAAGTTTGTGATATTGCAGGCCTGGAGATGGTGATGCATTCACTTCCTTTGAATAGGACAAATTTGAAACCTCACTTTAGCCAAGAATGCACAAGAAAGCTAGTATTTCAAGCATCAGTCTACTTTCCATGGTAGATCCAGGAAAGAAATATTAATATCAGAAGGGTATAATGTAACAAACAGTAAGGCTCAAATTTTACACATTCAAATGATTAAGCTAGTGCAGCAAGCTTTTACGTTTACCTGCTCATTCAAATCAGGAGGACTCACCATAATATTTACACAAGCAGTTTTTAGTTTGATAATTTTGGTACACAGTACATCTGAGTTACTTAAGCAAAATGAGTACCTACTTGTCTGGTCACTTGTTAACATTGGTACATAGACTTTTTTGATCTTTCTTGCACAGCTTAGCAGTCAAACTTATTTTATTTTTTGTTCTAAAGTCACCAGACTGGACAAAGCTGAATACTCTGATTTAAACCTCCAGATGAACAAATCATAAAAGTCCTAGATGGCTATTCATTCCTTTTATACCCCCCCCCAACCACCCCAGTCCTGAAAATATGCTGCTCTTTAATCTCGGCCCATTGAGGTTACCTCTGCTTCTAACAACTATTTTCTACCTACTCTTGCTTGTCTCCCCTTCTGCTTCCTCTGTGCCCCTCCTCCTTCCTCTCACAAGCCTGTGTCTTTTACTTCTTTTCCAGTACTCTTGCCTTTGTTCTTTCTGCCTTTCTAGCACTGAATCCAGCTTTATGTAACAGTTTGATTGGCCTGACCCTTAACAGATGCCATATAGTATTTCTAGTTATACACATATATGATGTATGTTCACACAGAAACCCTCAAAGAACTGTATTTTATAAGATCATACAGTACATGTTCCTGAAATAGCAGAGTGTGGCATACATGTTTGTCAATCTGACATAAAAACAAAATTGTTCTCACATGAACCTATTTATGGAGGCTACATCAAAGACACACTGCTTCTATGATTTAACAAAATTTAGATTTATTTTATATCCATTAAACAACCCTGTGCTATATAACCAGAATAGAATGCAGAGTTTTGATGACAAAGAACTGACAGCTGTGATACAGATAAGGAAATTTCTCAAAGACATTCATTCATACCACTTCAGTTCAGCACTGAACCCCAAATTATCTTTTTATGAGAACAGAATGATAGATTTTAAGCTAGTCTATCTAAACACAAACCCGATGGGTTAATAACAAACGTTGAGTGAAAAGAATTAGCTCTACAAACTGCTCTGACTGGGAACTGCAACAGCTTCTTCAGTCAATCAGGGACTTAATTGCTGAGCAGCAGGCTAGACAAAAATGATTTCATCGCTCACTGATAGGGACAGAAAAATCTTCACTGTTTCTTCACTGTTTTCAGTTACTGCAGAGCACATTAACAGATATTGATTTAAGGAAAACCACAAACCCAAACAGCATGATATTTTCAGGGCACTCTAATCATGTCACAGGGACGTGAATTCAAGTGAATTCAAGCTTTTTATGAAACATGTTCATTTGATCTTAAAGAGACTCATTTGAAATCTTTTAGCAGCTTCTTGAGTTTTTATATTGGCACCAAGTAAACAAATTGCTGGTGTAAAAAATATACATAGGCCTAAGTTACAGAGGATCTACTTTTATTTTGTATCTCTAACCAAAATGGTTTTGTTTTAGCACAATCACATAAAAAATGTTTGAATGTGCCCATCTTTGAATTACAATTCATACAGTTTGTTGATGGCATTCTCTCCCATTTATAGAGTTTTTTTTGTGTGTGTTTTGTTTTGTTTTAGGTGTATAATACATATCATTTAAGATTTAGTATAGTACTTGTCTATATTGGTCAAATTAAATTAAACAATAAGTATTGATCCATAATTGTTCCCAACTGGTGTCTTCAGTTGGTAAAAGATCTTTTACCAATAGGTAGTTGGAACTTTAAATCTATTTTTGGTTAATAAAGATAGCTACGTATATAGTTAAGAGATAGCCTTATTGTTATTTATAGATTCTCATGAAGTTGAAATATTTATACACACACACACACACACACACACACACACACACACACACACACACAAGAAAACCATGATAACCTTCCTAGAGCAATTAAGAAATTGTATTTAATTTTTATAAATCTAAAATCTTTAACTTTCTATGAATGGTATTTGGCTCTAAAGGTTTGATAAAGAGTGACAGCATTATTATTATTATTATCCAAGAGTTCAAAAATAGGAGAGAAATCTATGGATCTACATAAACTTAAACTTTTATAAATGGCCATGGATGCACCATTTGGGATAGTTTTTAGTTTATTTAGTATTTTTGTATTATTTTCTATGTGCAATAAAGCTTGTGGCCTTATCGCAAAATTGTTGCAAATTTGTTCCTCAATAACTTCCTAATTTGGAGTGTAATGCTTTTTCCTGGAGCCAAAATGTTTATTGTTCCATTTAAGGAATTCACTACCTTGTAATGCTTGACAATGTAAGTTATAGTCAGGAATAGTAAGACCTCTCAATGTTTTAGCAGCTGTTAATTAAACATAAGATCTATGTGGTTGTTTTTATTCCACGAGAAGTTGAAAATACCAGAAAGAATCTGGTTGAACCTTGTGTTAGGAAAAAAAAAGAACTAACATTCCCAATGGGTACAATAGTCTGGGCAAAGCCAATATATTCATCTAGACTACATTTATTCACCCCCCATTAAGAAACAGGTAAAGATGATCATCTAATAAGATCTTTTTGTTTTTACTGCACAGATTATCAGTATTCTTTGCTCTCACTGTCTTCAGACTACTAGATACATTAATTCCCAAATAGGACAAAGAGCCCTTTTCCCATTGTATATTTTTAACCTGAGAATTTTCCAAAGGATTTGGAGACTTCCAGTAGTCTTATGAAAGATTTCTTGGGATTTGGTTAATGCAAAAAATATCATCTGAATTTGCAGAAACTGAATAAGATTCCCAACCTAGCTTAACCCCTTTGACTCATGGGTCATCCCTTGCAGGCTCTTATTAAAAATTCTAAGTAGAGGTTAAATAAAAAAAAGGACATGGATCATTCTTGCCTAGTATCCTTTTTTGGTAAGAATTTTCTGACTAGACCCCCCCCCACTTTTAAAAAAAAAAACTGTTGCAGTTGGTTTTGCATACAGAATTTTGATTCAGTCAATACCATTTTTGTGCATTATTGTACTATTTTAAGGCTTTAAATGAACATGGCCATGAGACCTTCTGAAAAAAGAAATCTGCATCCAGGGATACCACGGCAACAGGCGTTCTCATATCCCTAGACACTGAAATTGTATGAAAGGCTTTCCATAGGTGATCTGAAGATCTCCTGCCTGCCATAAATCTGCCTGTTCACAATCAATCAGTGACTCTCAGACCTTTTGGAGTCTAGAAGTCAGTGTTCTGGTCAACATTTTTAAATCTAAACTTAAAAGTGAGACTGGTCTAAAATTTGTTACATACATTTTGTCCATAGTTAGTTTTGGAATAACAGTAATCATAGCTTCTTAAGCAGTGTGAGTCATCATTTTAGTTCCCTGAGATCCATTGAACATCCATGTTAAAGTTAGTTTAATTTCCTCATCTGTGACTTTGTATAAATTTGAAAAAAGACCATATGGCCCAGTAGCTCTGTCATTTTTCATTTCATTTATTTAAGATAGGAATCATTCACATTTAATAAGGCCCTTTAGTAGCTGCAGTTGTTCCAAGGATAAGATGGGAAGGTTATATTTTTTGAGAAAGGTTTCAACCTCTTTTAACTCTTTACCAGTTTCTGTAATATTGCATACTTTAGCATAAAAATGGTGAAATTCCTTTACAATTTTTCTGGGATTTGTTATATTCTATGTTAGTGTTTCACTGACAATTAATTGCATTACTAGGGACATTTCTTGTTTTTTGATACAAAGAGCCCATAATTTCCTAGCTTTGTTCCCTTGTTCAACATATTTTAATTTAGCTCTAAAAATTGTTTTCTCTACTTTGTCCCTGTTAAGTTCATCTCTTACTACATTTAGTTTAATCTATATCTTATTGTCACATTTTGTGGATAAAGACTTTTCTACACCTCTGATTTGTGAACACAAATTTGCTTCTACTTTAATACTCTATTTCTTTCTCTTAGAGGCCAGTCATTACAGTTCACCTCTTATTGCACATATGGAAGACTTGGGCCCAGAGATTCAAACTGTGCCAGGCTGTGGCGCAATCCTGGGCGCAGCTCAACTTTGTTGCGCATGGATGTGGCCAGGTTGATATTCAACGGAGCTGCACTATGGCACAACTGCTTTGAATATCGCACTTTGGACACCCCCACTGTGAATGGCACAGAGGCACTGCACCAGCGCAAGTGGTCAGAGTGGAGCATTGAGATGCGGTGGCGCTAGTGCCATTGCGTCATGCACAGCACCTGCGATATTCAAAGGGGGACATGCAAATGCAGCCATAATTTATGCAAGGTGCACAGGGGGCAATTTGCATCTCATTATGGCCCCATTTGCATGCCATTAGCATGCAGGTGTGCCAATCCCAGATGACTTGTGCCTGGCGCCCTGCCAGGCAGCAGCCATCAGGGACCAACGCCCCTTGCAGCCCGATTGTGGGACATCCAGTAAGGGACAAAGAATGTCCATTTTCCCTGGTGGTCCAGTGAACCACACAGAGTCCAATTACAGGCATCACTGTATCCCCCCAAGTCCAATATCCCTGGTGGTCCAGTGGACCACACAGAGCCCGATCACAGGCAGCATTCATCACCCCCCAAGTCTGATATCCCTGGTGATCTAGTGGACCCACCAAGCCTCACCACCCCGCTCCCCCCTATCAGCCGGCGGGTGGCAGCTCTTCACCTGCCTGCCACCCCACCACCCACTGACTGACAGCTCAGTAGGGCTGCAAGCCCATTGGTTCAGAGCATAAGCCAATGGGCATGCAGCCCATACCATACTAGTCAGTCCAGATATGTGAATGAATTCATTCCATATCTGGACTGACTAATGCGATATGAGCTGCACTCCCGATGGCTCATGCTCTGAACCAATGGGCATGCAGCCTACTGAGCTGTCAGTTGTGAGCAGTGGGAGCAGCTGGTGGGTGGGGTGCTGCCACCCGCCGGCCGAGACGGGGGGAGCAGGTGGCGAGCTGCAGTGGGTGGGTAAGGTCCACTAGATCACCAGGGATATCAGACTTGGGGGTGATGAATGCTGCCCCGATTGGGCTCATTGTGGTTCACTGGACCACCAGGAATATTGGACTTTGGGGGGTGATACAGTGATGCCTGCGATCGGGCTTATCGCGGTCCACTGGACCACCAGCAATATTGGACTTGGGGGGATGACTGATGCCCATGATCGGGACATGGGGGGGCACCACCAGGTGCGGCAGGAACAGGTGATGGCCACCCACAGGTGGAAGCTGCTGTGTTGCACCCTGCAATGTGGCAGCTCGCCTGTGGGTGGCCATCACTTGTTCCTTCTTTTTTAGGTGTAACTTTGTGCAGGTGCAGGTAGGGGTTGCACATGCATAACTCTGCATGGCCAGGCTGAATGTCAGGCTGTGCAGGTATGCATGACACGCCTACCTGTGCCGCCACATACTAATGTGCCTGGTGCGCCCGGGTTGTCTGTGATGCACTTTTCCTTTTTAAATATCACACCGAGGTGCTTCAGTGGGTTGTGCATGGTACAACACCATTGTGCCATGAGAAATCCCGATCGCAGGCATCACTGTATCTGGGCCTTTGTGTCAGTGACCTGAAGATATGCACACCAAAGGATTTCTGTAACTAAATAAATCTTGTTAACTGTAAAGAACAGTTCAGAAATACTTTTTAAATGCATAATACAGTTTCCATTCTTGAGTAAGTTGACTTATTAAATTGCCATTGCCTGTCTGTATCAGAACTGGAAGTAAAGCTATGTGTTAAAAATGCATGATTGTGATCAGAAAGTATTTGGCTCAAAATCTTATACTGATGAACATCTATCAGTATATCTTTACTAATTAAAAAAGCTCAATTATGCAAAAAGTGCCATGTGGAATAGAATGGAATGTATATTCTGTGTTAGGTGGAGGTAATAAACGTCAACAGTCAATTAAACCAAGAGTGTCCTGTAATTCATTAATAGCTCCATGAACTAGGGATGAATCTTTTTATTCTACATTTTCCAGGTCTATTAAAGAATTTAAATTCCAGTCTATTCCTAGAATCATAGGTAGGTGTGCCCAATTAGCAACTAAACAGATTATCTGCAGGATTTTCTAAAGGGCTGGATGTGGACACAAATGTACACTGGGCCTGCATCTGCATCCATTTTCCTGTGTCTATGGCAGACCTTCTGCTGTTTTCAGACATTACATCTATTTATGACAAGAAGTCACAGTCTGCAGCAAAAAAATGGTTCAATTGCATCCAAATTGGACTCAAGTCCAGTTGCATCTGTTTTTGAATATAGTTGCTTCCATTTCTGGATGCAAATTTGGACTCTGTTAGGCTATATAATAGATGATCTGCCAGGTTTGGATGCATTTTCTGCTTTGAAAATAGCAGCAGATGCATTTTGGACCGCTGTCTTTGAAAATCCCCCTTCACATGTCTGTAAAAATCTTCTGTCCATCTAGATTTCATTCAGTGAGACGGTGTCTACCATTGGGGTCTACTGTTTCATCTTGAAGCTGAAATAGCAAGTTTCTGACAATCAAGATGGCTACTCCCTCTTCATTATTGTCCTTTCCAGCACAAAAAAAGTCCCACCCAGTTGTCTGTAAAAATTACATTACTCTTGTGTTAAATATATTTCTTGTAAGCATGCTATTTTCAGATCCACTTTATGCAAATGTATTAAAATCTGGAACCTTTGCACTGCAGAATTAGCTCCTTTCACATTCCATGTGATTTTTGTCTGGTTTAGTACTCATAAAAGTAACATAGTAATACAGTAATTGACAACAGATAAGGACAGCTAGGCCCATCCAGTCTTCACTTAATCCCTGCCTACATCAGCAGCCGCTGGCCCTGCTTGGTCATTGCCTTTCACCTATTTTTCCCACCACTAGGGTTCCCTTATGGCTATTCCATGCATGTTTGAAACCCCCCACTGTGCTGCCTCCCACCACATCCTGGGGTAGGCTGTTCCAAGCATTCACCACCCTATCTGTGAAGAAGACATTTCTCACATGTATCCTTACCCTTCCCCCCTCTAATCTCATACTATGCCCCCTTGTCCTTGTACTTCTCTTATACTGAAAGATGTCTCACACCTGGACTTTATTTAAGCCCTTAAGATACTTCAAGATTTTGATCATATCTCCCCTCTCCTGCCTCTCCTCAAGTGTATACCTATTGAGGTCTTTTAGTCTCTCCTCATATGTCTTCTGGAGCAAGCCCCTTACCATCCTAGTTGCCCTCCACCCTGTCCTAATCTTTGCAAAGATATGGTCTCCAAAACTACTCTCTGTACTCCAGATGAGGCCTCACCAACATTTTGTACAGGGGCATCACCACCTCCCTTCTTCTGCTTGTGATACCCCTTCCTATGCACCCTAACATCTGACTGGCTTTTCCCACAGCCTTGTTACATTGCTTGGCCACCTTTAGGTCATCTCAGATGATTATTCCTAAATCTCCATCTTCTTTGGTGACCGTTAGCGGCTTCCCTACATCATGAAACTCTCTGCAGGGTTTCTGCACCCCAGATGGATGATTTTAATTTTTTCCATTGAATTTTAATTGTTACATTTCAGACCATCTTTCCAGCTTACCTAGGTCCCCCTCATTCTTTTAACCACTCTAGAGTGTCTACCCTGTTGCAGATCTTGGTGTCATCTGCAGATAGGCATGCCTTCCCCTCTAGCCCTTCTGAAATGTCCACAATGAAGACATTGAAGAGGACTGACCCCAGGACTGGTCTCTGAGGTACCCCACTGGTCACCCCCTTTCTTCAGATTTAATCCCATTTACTACCACTCACAGCTTCCTGTCCCTCGGCCAGTTTCGAATGCAGTTCTCTAACCCAGTTTCAACTGCTTCTACTTCAACATTATGGCTGCATAAATTTGGAAGTAAAGACTGATATGAATGAGCTTGGTACTCAGATGTTTGGAACCTTTAAATAAAAATACACCTAATATCCCATTAGAGTGAGACGGGCCCTCCCTCCAGTCCCCAAAATACATTGGTGTTAGGCACCAGAAAATGAACAACAACCTCACTGGAGTAACAAAAGAGTAATTCTTATTCTCTTTACTTATGACAGGATCTGTAGGGGTTTACCTCAAGCTGAGATTCTCTTGGTCCTATGGAAATACTACTTAAGGAAAAACACACTAAATAAATAATATTAAACTATCAATCATATTTATTTAAACTTTTTCAATGATGAAATTATATAGAGTATGATGAAGAGCCTCAAACAGTTCATTTGATTTAAGGGGATAGAAACTTAGAAATCTTTGGCAGATAAGGACCACTAGGCCCATCCAATCTGCCCGTATAAACAACTTCATTGATACTTAATTGGTTATTAATAAAATATTAACTATCATAGGGCTTTAATGACTTTTAAAGTTGACTGCCAAATATAATATCTTAAACTGTTTCATCTCAACATGTAAAATCAAAACTGCTGAATAATTTTTTTTTAAAATTTTCCAATATTCTGCATCCCAAATTAAAATGGAAGTTGTTTAGTCAAATAGCAAATTAAAAGGCATATTTCTTAAAGACATAAATTTCATGACTAAACAGTTACACTTATTGTACTTAGAATGGTCAGCAAGTGTAAGTGAATTTGTTTCCCCACTTTTTGTTTAATGTAACATGCCAATGCACTACTATAATATTTGGATTTAAGATTAATCACAGTTTTTTGAATTAAAAAGATCAACTCCAGATGAGTATATAGCAGGGAAAGACAAAAATTGGGGGGCCATAGAATACTGTTTCATGGCCCCTTGTAAAAAATGAAAGTCCTGAAGCAGCAAAATCAAGGAAAACCAGGATATGAACCCTGGTATCTACTGCCACCCAACCAAGTGCTCCATGCCTCAGCTCTCAATGCCAAAGAGCAGATTGGCCAGCTTCTGGAATGCTGCTGCCCTTGTCCTGTGGCAGCACTATGGACAGTGACTATGGGTACACTTACTGCATGCGCTGTCAATCCCCTCTCACTGTCCTTGGCAGCGCTATCCAGACTAGTGCTTTCTTTCTTTCTTTGCATTATTCTGGTAGTGCTATTCTAACTGGGTACCGGTTAGGTTCATTGTTAGTTTAATAGGATTAAACTTCCCTTTCTTATCATATTTGTTTTAATTAGGAGATAAATCCACACATAGCCATTAAGACTATCCTTACAGATTAAGTAAACATTCAAGGAGCATTTTATGCTCTGCTGATCTCTACTCCATTTTCTTCATAAAAGCGATGATGTTTGTCAGAAATCTCTGAGTGCTGAGCAACAGACAAATTATTAGAGTTTGTAAAACACTGGATTAATCAACATGTGTCATATCTAAATATTTAAACATGATACAAACCATGATTATAAAGATAAAAATGAGGTCAACTGGAATCACTTAAAGTCCCTGTGGTAAAAGCACAGACCACACTCATTGATCACAAATATAAAAATAGTCTGAAAAAAATCTTTAAAATAAATCTTTGTACCCACTACTATCATCAATTTGATGTTTTACCATTTAATTACTAAATTTTGAGTGTGACTTATTACTTTTTACCAGCCTGTTTTTATCTTGCATAAGGAACTGGAAGGGGACAGGATCAGTTGTGTCCCAGGACAGTAGCTGTTTCTTGCTGTTTTTTACAGGGTTTCTTGTGGCTTTTACTTGGTAGAAGGTTATTTCTTTTCTTTCTTACTTCTAAGGAGCTAGCAGGGTATTTATTTGGGGGCTGTTGGAAGTTTGAAAACTGATTTGGTGGCTGTAAGTGGGCTCATTTGTTGGATGTTTCACTGTGTGATAAGCTGTGCTGGTGGAGGCTTATTTTTTCTGATTTAAAACCTATTTGGTGGGATTTGCTTTTGGATGAAAAGGCAGCAGGTGCAGTTCATGTAGTTCTAGCCACTAGGGGTTGGATTTAAAGGCTGGGAGAGAGGAGCTTAGGGAGTTGTTCACTTCCCTTATAAGTTTACTGTGTTGTACTGCACCTAGTAGCAGGGTTACTGGTTTACCATGGGACTGTATCTAGGATTAGTGGGTGACCTGATTAGACAGTAGGGGTGTATCTTGGACTAGTGGGGAACCTGGTGGCTCACCCAAGGAAATCTACTTGGAGGGGGATGGGACCACACGTCATTAGGGCTGGCATCTTTGAAAGGGTGGTGGGGTGCACAGGGTGTGGAGCAGCCATGATACTGGACTGGGCTTGGAAGTTCGGTGGTTGCCCAGTGTGCTACCAGCTGGCACAGCTTAGGGAGGAGGCTGTGGGGATTAGGAGACAGCTGGGGGAAGGGGGAGGTATGGTTGGGGAAGGGGGCAGGGGATCTTCCATGGGGTTGCACCAAGCACTAGGGGTGGGGGCATAGGAAAAGGAGTGCAGGAGAATACTCAAGGGTCACAAAGGGACCCTGGCAGAGGGGGCCCAAAAGGAGGACACTACCAAGGAAGCAGGTAGGTAACTGGGGACCCTCACAAAAGGAGACCAGAAGGACAACATTCTCAGGGAAGTAGGCAGATGGCCAGGGCTGGATAGAAGGAAGCAAGGCAGGGAGGTGGATTGGACCTTATGCGCAGTAACCACTTCAGTTCTTCTTCTGCTTGAGGATGAGGGGTGATGATAGCCAGGACAGGGGTGGCTAGAGATAGAAAGGGAGTGGGGGCAGGAGGTGGGGGCCGGATAGCAGTAAGAATGGGGGGAACCTGGCATGCAGGAAAATGGGGGGAGCAGTGAATCAGAGCAGGAGGGGCAGGGGGAAGAGGGAGGAAAGCGCAAGGAGAAGGACCAGTGGGGAGGAAAGGGAAAGGAGAAGGACCAGAAGTACAAGGAGGATACAGAAAAGGGAGCTGAGGGTTTAGACCAGGGCAGCATGACAAGCAAGGAGGGACTAAATGGAGACAGGAAGGAAGGGAGGATGAGCCAGGCTAGTTTAGTGAATGAGGGAGAAGGACCAGTCACGAGCAGTGAGGGGGGGGTTAGTGAGGTACAGAAGGATACTCGGGAGGAGGAGGCATAGGATCGGAGGGAGGGTGGCCAGGAGTAAATAAGGAGGAGGGAATGGCACCCAGAAGGGAGGAACAAGGAGCCGGCTGGGTGGAGGGGCTGGTAGAAAGGATGAGGGACATGGAAGGGGGGGAATGGAGGAAAAGGAGTGGTAAGAGTGCTCCTGTTGGGGGATTCTATGATCAGGGGTATCAGATGGGATAGGGAGGGAGAAGCCTGGCCAGTTAGAACAAAATGCTTCCCTGGACTAATGGTGCACAGGGCCAAGCACGAGGTATATCAGCTGGCAAAGGATTGCGGGGGATCCCCGGACATACTGGTCCACTTGAGTACAAATGACATTGAGGGAAATAGCGAGCTAGAGATACAGGCAAGGTTCAGGGAGCTTGCCAGGGTCTGTCATGGCATAGGATCCACAGTTTTCTTCTCAGAAATCCTGCCGGTGCTGAGGGCTAGTGGGGAATGCAAAAAGAAGATTAGGGAGATAAATCAGTGGCTCAGGGAGTGGTGTGAGGCCAGAGGGTATGGGTTGATGGGGGATTGGAGGAGACCTGGGAGGATAAGGAGCTATATGCTAGAGATAGGCTCCATCTCAATCTGGAGGGGAGGGGAATCCTTAAGTTGAAAATAGAGGGGTTCATTGGTAAAAAGTGGGGTTTAAACTTGTGAAGGGGGAGAGATGGGAGAAAAGGCTGTCAAGGGGGTGCCGATAAAGGAGGGAATCTGTCTCCACCCCCTGGGGAGCTGGAGGAATGCAGGAAAAGGCCAACTGGTAAAGTACAGACCAGGGGAAAACAGAATCCCCATGGGAACACAAGCAAATGGAAGCATAGGGAAAGGGTGGAAGGTAGTCCTGCTAAATGCCAGGAGCTTAGGCAATAAAATGCCAGAGCTCCAGGCGATGCTAACTGAGGGAGTGGTGGATGTGGCAGTGGTCACTGAGACATGGGCCACCACAGGATATGACTGGGATCCGAACCTGGAGGGTTACACTATGTTCAGGAAGGACAGGGGGAAGGGAAGGGGAGGAAGGGTAGCAATGATAGTCAAAAACTGCATTGGCATAGGGGGAGTAGAAGAGGCAGAGGGAACCGTGGAGGTGATTTGGGTCACCTTGATAACAAGGGGGGGGCAAGAGAGTAAAAATGTGAGTGGTGTATAGACCCCCTGCACTGGCGGAAAAGCTGGAGGAGAGTCTGGTGGCAGATGTTAGGAGACACTGCAGACTGGGCAGGGGAAGGGTGGTGGTGTTGGGGGACTTAAACATGCCAGGAACAGACTGGGAGACTATGACATCCTTGGTGGCCAGGGAACAGAGGTTGTTGGACGTCTTTCAAGATGCGTTCCTAACACAGCAGGTGGGGGAACCAACCAGGGAGGCACAGATACAGGATGTGGTCCTGGCAGACAGTGCCCAGATTGGGGGCCTGGAAGTAAGGGACCCGTTGGCAGGGAGTGACCATGCCACGGTCCGGTTCTGCCTCAACCTAGGAGGGGTAGAAGGCTGCACAAAGATGGAGGTAACTGACTTCAGGGGGGCAGATTTTAAGGAAATGGGAAGGATCCTTAAGGAGCATTTGGATGGGATTGGGTCAGACATGGACGCTGATAGTAGGTGGGAAATCATCAGGAGAGGGGTGCAGGATGCTACCAGCACCTGTGCAAGAGTAAGATGGAAATGTGGTAGGGCCCCAAAACCCTGCTGGTGGACCAGGGAGGTCCAGGAGGTGGTGCGGGGAAAGAAGGCAGCCTATAGGCAATACAAGTGCTCAAGGAGTGAAAGGGATCGAGGGGAGTATGAGCTGATGGCTAGAAGGGCCACTAGAGTGTTGAGGGTGGCTAAGGCAAGGAAGGAGCAGAACCTGGCCAAGGAAATTAGGAGACAGAGCAAGGGGTTCTTTAGATACATTGGGGAAAAATGAAGGGTGAAGGGGCAGATTAGCAGGATTGATGATGTGCACAGGATGAGAGATGGGCACAAGACCCAGGGGAGCAAGCTGAGGTACTAAATGAGTGCTTCACCTCAGTCTTCACCAAGGAAAATGGGGATGCTGCATCATACATGGGAGGAGGCAGTGATGCTGAGGAGAGGGGGACCCTTACCGATCGGTGGGTCTGGGGAGAGGGGGAGGCATCACTGGCAGGAGGAGGGAAGGCTAAGCAGGGAGAAGAGGTAGCAGAAGTGGAAATCACTGCAGAGAGAGTGAGGGAATCCCTCAGGTCCCTTAAGACAGAGAAAGCACCTGGGCCAGATAAATTACATCCCAGAGTGCTGAAGGAACTTGTGGATGTCCTGGCAAAACCCCTGGTGGAGCTTTTCACCATCTCTCTGAGGACAGGGTGGGTGCCC
This sequence comes from Neoceratodus forsteri, assembly GCA_016271365.2. Taxonomy (NCBI): domain Eukaryota; kingdom Metazoa; phylum Chordata; order Ceratodontiformes; family Ceratodontidae; genus Neoceratodus; species Neoceratodus forsteri. The sequence continues at coordinate 1,489,651,557 of CM057449.1, read as the reverse complement.
CAGGACAAGAAGGTGGCGCATATAGTGCCTATCCACAAGGGGGGATCAAGGGAGGTGGCAGAGAACTACAGGCCTGTGCAGCCTGACATCGGTGGTGGGCAAGGTGTTGGAGGGCATTGTCAACGAGAGGCTAGGAGGGGACCTGGAAAAGTCAGGGTGCCTGGACGATAGACAGCATGGATTTGTCCTGAGGAAATCATGTCAGACTAACCTTGTGGAGTTCTATGACTGGGTGATGAGTGCCTTTGACCTGGGTAGACCACTGGACGTCCTCTTTCTAGACTTCGGCAAGGTATTTGACTCTTTTCCTCACGTAGGCCTGTTGGATAAGCTGGGAGGAATGGGGTTGGGGAACCAGATGATCATATGGATAGGCAATTGGCTCCAGGACCAGACCCAGAGGGTCAAAGTTGGTGGGATAGTCTCATCCCCATGGAGGGTCATTAGTGAGATCCCACAGGGATCAGTCCTTGGGCCCCTCCTGTTCAACGCCTACGTCTCTGACATAAGCACAGGTATCAGGAATGAGATGAGTCTCTTTGCAGATGACTCAAAACTGGGGGCGGTGGTGGATGGAGAGGAGGGGAGGGTGGCCCTACAGGGGCACCTGGAGGCTCTGGAAAGATGGTCTAGAAAGTGGAAGCTGAGGTTCAATGCAGGGAAGTGCAAGGTACTGCACCTGCGGACCAGAAACCCAGGCCAAGGGGAAGCGCTACAAGTCTTGATGGCTGGGAGGGACCTGGGGGTGGTGGTGGATGCCAAGATGAACAACTAGGAAACCTGTAGGAAGGCAGCAGCCAAGGCCAACAGGATGCTGGGATGCATCGCCAGGGGATCACCTCCAGAAGGAGGGAAGTGATACTCCCTCTGTATGGGATCCATACAAAATCCCAACATCCCAAAGCCCGACAATAAATATCCCGTCACTAAAATCCCAATTGTATTGATAGCCCAACTGAAATAACACTGCGTATTGAAATACCGAAATGCAGAAATACCGAAAAACCCCGACTGTCTGATTTAGCAGCTAGGGACCAACAGCTTAGATTAGCCTGTATTCGATCCTGGGTACTAAAGCACCTTCAACCATCTGGCTTGGCTGCACTTTTCAGAACTGTGCCTGCATAAGTACTTTCAAACTGTCTTCTGTGGCTGCTACATAACTGCGACTGCCCTGCATAAAGTAACGTCTGGTATTGCATTGCCATTTTAAAGTGTTTGCTGTTGAATGAACTTGAACTGTTTTTCTGCTGTTTTAAAGCCCACGGCTATTGTTGCAATTGAACTGGTGACTGATTGAATTGACTGTGTCTGTTCTACTGTAAGCATAAACTGTCTGCTGCTACATTTAATATTGGAAGTACTCCTGTAAGCTGTATGTGTTCTGTTGCCCCTAGCAACCATGCACACTTCATGGTTTGCAGCCCGCTCTAAATTTAGCTTACCTGCAGCCCATTAGCATCTCCTAACTTCTAATTCCCATTGGTGGCAGCTTTAGTAGGAGGAGGGGATATTTGCTAAGAGAAGCCATTCTCAGGTAGATACGGCATCATCAGCGCCACGGTGGCTAAGTGGGGGAGGCAAAGTGGGAGCGAAGGAGTCTGACCGGAGTCAGACCGGAATAAGACTGGGGCAGGTTATTTTGCTTGTCTCAGTGTATATGTACTTGACATGAGCACTATATTATCATGGCTGTTAGTGGTGTTGCTATGACGTTATTCTACATAGCATGTATTTTAAATTTTGATGCAGTGTGTATTAAGTGTAATGATTTTAAAAATGTTTCATCTGTGGCTATTATGGATAATACCAGGGCAGATATACTGTACAATTTTACGCTGAATAGTGTCACAAGCATGGGGTTCACGTACAAATCCTTGGGTTATAGCCTGGGGTTTGCAGCAGAGAAGCAGAGGGGTATATATTCATTAAAACAACCATTTACTTTTGTTCCTGGTTTTGCTTTAATGGCAATCCGAGCTGCTCTCTGACTGAAACTATATTCTTTCAAACACAAGAAAATTAAGATAAAGTTAATGACTGTATTAGACTGTCGTGATGCTGTGGTACTGTAAGAATGTTAAATGATGTGCAAGTGTTAGACTGTCGGGATGCTGATGTTCAGTCTTTAAAGCCCGTCAGTATTATTAATTTCGGGAGAAATAAATGGGATTTCAGCAGTCAGGAATTTGACAGTCAGGATTTAGACCCTAACCCCCTCTGTATAACTGCTTGGTGAGGCTGCATCTCGAGTACTGCATGCAGTTTTGGAGGCTGCACTTAAAGAGGGACATTAAACTCCTGGAGAGGGTCCAGAGGAGGGCAACCAAAATGATTTGGGGCTTGGGGGACAGGACCTATGAGGAAAGACTCGAAGAGCTAAATATGTACACATTAGAAGAGTGAAGGGACCCGGGGGACATGATAGAGGTCTTCAGGTACATGAAGGGGCTAAATAGGGGAGGAACAGTCAGGATGCTTTGAAGGAATGAGGAGAGGGCCACTAGAGGGCATTGGTGGAAGCTGGAGGGGGGAAGATTCAGGGGAGAAAAGAGGAGGTGCTACTTCACTGAGATGGTGGTGGAGCCATGGAATGCGTTGCCTAGTGGGCTGGTGGAGGCAGAGACGCTGAAGGGGTTCAAGAGGGGGTGGGACAGGTACAAGGGAAGGGTTCTGGAAGCAAAATCTAATGCAGCGAGAATATCCGTAACTAGGAAGGGAGAAGCCAGAGAAGGCGAGGGGGCAGCAAGGTCAGCTCCCAGGATGGGGGCTGACAAAACGAGCAGACGCAAAAGACCGTTAGACCTATTCTGCTGGCATTTTAGCATATTAGAAGGTTAGTATGTCTTAGTGATAAAGTACCCTGATGCCATTCATGCCATGTAAATACGGTGATGCAGTTTAAATGATGAAGTCCAGTACAATCAGATTAGTGAAAACTTAAGAGTTCCATGTCTTCAGATTTCAGGTGAATCATAGATTGGATGTGCTGAAATACAGATTCATCACTAAAGTTTGAACTTGCATAAAGTGTATTGCCCAACATTCAGACCTACAGTCAGGGCCCCTACTTTTCTGCGGCTCAGTGGGACCAAGTTCTGCGGCAAGACCACAATTTGCCGCAGAACTTCTGCAGCTGTGGTTTCTAATTTCTGTGGACATTCTGCGCACTAAAAAACTACCACATCACAATGTCAGCTTGTCATCCTGACTTCACTTTCATGGCAGTGGTTATAGCAATCAGGATGGAGGAAAGCACAGTAACACTAGTTCAAAAAATAACAGACTTATAAAAATTATTTTATGCCTAAAAAGGCAAAACAAATGTCTCTCCCTTAAGGTCCTAGCCTGTTGCATAAATGACATATGCAGAGGAGATCTTATGTGATAAATAAGGTATTTCTATATGCATGCTATCTATCCCACTAATGAGGTTTCCACTGTCTATCACTTATATATTTGTATGTGCTTTCTACACCACTCATGAGGTTCCCACTGTGTATCACTTATATATTTATAGGCAATCTGTAACATACATACAAATATGCGCGTGTGTGTGTGTTGTGAGAGTGACAGAGATACTGTGTGTGTGTATGTGTGTGCGTGTATATATATATATATATATTTATATATATATATATATATTTTTTTTTTAATTTCCATGAACTTACATCCTCATTCATATAGGTCCCATTGGAAATGGAATAGAGGAGTTATTGCAAAACTCATTTTTCATGTCAACCTGCTTTCCCTGACACACTGTGTAACACCATCAGGCCATGACATGCATGTGAACCAATTGTGAGATACAGCTCTCCGGCCCATCACAATGTGTCTACCATGTGACAGAACACTGTACCATACCTTCCCAGGCTCCGAGCAGTGATGTGTTCCACCAATCCTTGTGCCACCCAGCCAGCTCACAGAGCTAATCTCTGAACCTGAATTGCCGGCATGGAAACACAGCATGCTACCCTCTGGCCCAACAGCTGTCCCTGCACACAACATTTCTCTATAACTTTTAGGTGATTCTATCAACCAATGACAATATGTAATCAATAACCCTGGCAAAAATGCATACAGTGCAATTATTTATTTAACAGGTCTATTCTTTCAACAGGTCTACACACTATTATATTTCACTTTTCTGGGCATAATGACTTTATTTTTCTTAAAAATTTAGACAGTTAAATTCATTTTACCAGATATTTATTTCAGATAGCATCTCCATACCTTAAAGGCACAAATAGGTTTGTACAAAGTGAGGTATGGACTTAACAGGTCTGTGCTATTGACAAGATTTTGTTTAAGTTGGCCCTAGTGCAACAATGTAAGACTGAAAATTGTATTAGGCTGTAGTGCAGGCTGAGCAAATATCACCATGCATGATGTGCTGTGCCACCGTCTCTGGCAGTGGGAGCTGTGGTAGATAAGTGACTATTCATTTCTGTTGCAGAATGCAGCCATTTCATTAGCTAATGCATGATGTTATAGCAATGTTAACATCACATTCTGAACATATGGGGGGGTTTGGATATAAAAAGAGGGGAAGGGAACCAGATTCTATGTATAAACAGAAATATTAATAAAAAATCACCAAGAAGAGTGAATTCTGCGGCACCTCGGAAGTTCTCCGGTAGATTGCAAGTTCTGCGCAAAATTCTGCGGCCACATAATTCTAGGGGCCTTGCCTACAGTATGGTATTTTTGTACCATCAGGGTAATAGATAATGAAGAAAACAGTTAAGCATGATTCACAAATTTCATCAGTGTTACAGAGTACTGACTTGAGGAACCCAGTTTTTAAAAGTTAATGGAAGATATTTGGCAGAAGTATTTCAGCAGTTTCTGCAGAAGCAAATTCCTTGTCCCCACTAGAAGTATGTACTAGTAAATGAGCTGGTGAAAGCATCATAAATTGAATTCTGCCTTCATGTAGTTTCTTTGTATATTTTGTTTGCTGTATGCTTGTTTCTTTGTGAAGGACTCTCATCGTGGTAGAGGGAAGATTTAGCAAAGTTCCAGTAAAGAGACCCTTTTTCCCTTGTTTCTTTTTTTAATGTGAATATTCTATAAAAAGTTTAAAGGTTTTAGGATAATCAGTCTTGGTTTCTCACCAGATTGTAGCTGCAGTCTGAGAGACTGATGTGCTCCTTCTATCACATATGTTTTCTGTTTAGAGAGGGCCCTGCTACATGAACCAAGTTTTGATTAAAGGAAAACATGTATTTTTCTTCCCTTTCTTCTATAGCATTTTATAAACTGGAACAGAATGACCATCATCCACAGAGTCTGCCTTGTATCTTTTAGGTGGCTGTTATTTCAAGGGGGTGCACGTGGACATTCTCATCAGGAGAGGAGGTATCTGCGATGGAGACAGTAGTGGTATTTGAGGTGGTGAAATTGTTAATTAGTGGGTGCTTCAGTAAATGAAGTTTCCATTTTAAAAGATTATACAGTACCAGGGTGACCGTCAATTGATTCACAATCATTTTTGAAAGAAAAGTAATTAGAAAAATGTAATTTAAAGTGACTACTTTAACTACTTTTTAGCCTGGAACATTGAAAGCTCTAGCTCAAGCTCCTTGCTTCATCAGGCATGTCATGTGACTCCCATGAATGAAATTCTGAAGATTGTTTATGAAAACTGGTATTTTTTGCAATGTGAACTAGGACAGACCTTTTGGAAACTTCTATAGTTCGATGTTTAATGTACCTGTATGTCATGCTTTAATTATCTGGCTAATGCAAGAGCAAATTATCTAAAAATCTAATAAATTTGTATAGTAGCTGCTCAGTGCATGGGGATGTAACAGTACATTTTGGAGTGGCTTTTCTAGTCCTCAGTACAAGGCGACACTAATAATAAATAATTTTAGTGGCTTCCTGAGTCCCTGGTGGATGGGGGACCCTAATACACAAAGACTCCCATATTCTCCACTAAATAGGGATAATAGTAATCATTTTGTGCGCAAGTTTCCTGAGTCACAAGTAAAATGGGACAGCAATGAAACCTTTCAAGAAGCAGTGACAGCGATGTGATGACCCCCCCCCCCACATGCCCTACCATAAGCTGGGCAATAAATCTAATAAACTTTACAAAACTAATAACATCTCCACACATAACACTATACCTGCTGGATACAAGAATAAGAAACCACATTACAGTGCTACCCACTTATAACAGATACGGATAACCCATACATTTGCATTTAACAGACAATTGCTGCTTGCCAAAAGCCGTTTGCATAGAGTGCTATTGTAAAAGTTAGCGTTAAAACGTATTAGGCAGCTTGTATTATAGACAGCTGTTGGCAATTCTGTTGGCAATTCTAGACTCTGTTCGCAGGTTTTTAACTTAAACTGAGTGGCTTATTAGCTTGTTTAATGAAAGTGCTGCACCTGTGTTTGTAATCTGGTCCCTAATTAGGTGCTAAACACTTAAAAGTGAAGTCTCCCATTACAGCTTCATTCACTGTTCTAATGTGAGATGGCTCCAAAGCGTAATGTGCTATCTATTACAGTAAGTTGAGATCCTATCTGAAATAAACAGCATGCCTAAGCAAATTCTTTGTGAGTTATTACTGCATTTTGCAATGCCAAAGTCTACTCTGTCTGATTTACAAAGGGACCGGGAAAAGGTCTTTGCGGCATGGCATACAAACCAGAACTCAGAGGGGGGATCACGTGATGCAGGGTACCGAGTAGAAGCTCCTCTGCATAGTTCCAACCTCCTAACTGCAAATAATCGCTATTTTGGTCATTATTTCTCCCTAAAAAACAGAAAGACAGATTATCGCCTTCTTAATATCCTGGGCTCCTGACTGCTTGTTTCCATTGATTATGGAGGTTTATATGAAGAATCCTCCACAGAAGCATGCACCGCCAGTCACTCCCGAGAAGGCCCCAAAAAAATCAAGGACCTCGAGTGCTATGGATAAGCAAGAGCTTCTAAGCCTGATCACTGAGCAGGAACCCCTATCTCTGAGCAGATTTTTGGAAGAGTTCAAACCCTTCCGGGAAGAAATTAAAGAAATCTCAGCTGAAATTAAATCCCTTTCTAAAAAACTTGAGGAGGTCATGATGAAAACTTCAGACAATACAGCCCGAATCTCATCTCTTGAGAAGCAAATGGAAAAAATCGATCCAGTCTCGTAGTTATGCGGCAAAGGATTTCTAGTTTGGAAGCTAAGTTGGAAGATTTGGAGGGCCACAGCCGAAGAAACAATGTAGTTATCCTGGGTCTTCCAGAAGGAGTGGAAGGCCTGAACATGCTGGTATTTGTGCAGAAGCTGATTGAAAAGGTCACTGGTCCCTCTCCCTTCAGGGCTAAGTACATCATTGAAAGGGTGCATAGGTCCTTGCGACCCAAGCCATATCCAGAAGCAACACCTCGTTCCATTATTCGTCATTTTTTGAATTACCTAGAGAGACAACATTTTCTGGCAAAAGTGAAAGATTTACAAGAAGTGAAATGGGAAAATGCCAGGCTCAGAATTGCCCAAGATTTACTGGGGTTAGGGCAAAGCATACTGCTTTTCATTCTATTGTATCGAAAATTATAGCTGCAGGCCTTCACTTTAAAATAGGGTATCCAGCTAGACTACAGGTACTAGTGGATGGTACCTGGTCAACATATGAGAATCCTGAAGCTGCTTTCTCAGGATTGAAGGCTGCTCTGCCTGATTTGTTTCAGGACACTTGATCTGGTTGGTCGGTCTTACCCCACCCTGTTTTGGAAAGGAGAAGAATTTTTTCATGTTGCTGTAACAAAAGAGGAATGAATACCAGTCTGGTTTGTGGACTGTCGAATTTTTCGACGGATGGGACTATCTTCAGCAGAATCCTGACCTTTTGCATTTTTCATCTCAGCCCTCAGTGTTTCGGAGCAACTTCACATCTCAGGACTTTCTTTCTGGGGGGATTGTGTTTTATCTGTGAGGAGTGCCCTTTTTTCTCATACGGATTACATTTACCAGTTTCTTTTTTCCTGGGACACTTAATTATCTCTCATGATGTAGTTAATATGACTAAAACCCTTAAGCTTGATGTTTTTGACTACTGGGGCACTGTTCAAGAGAGCGACCTTTTGGTCTCAATGTTTTTTGGGATATTATCACTAGAGGGCGCTTTTGTTGTAATTTTTGTGGATCAACCCCCCTTTACTTAGTTGTTCCTGGAATTTATTTTTCTTGGGTATAGATAGCAGTGGGGGCTTGGACACAGATGGAGACCCAATACTTGGGAGCATTTAGTTTACTAGCGAATGTATGTTTCCAGGAAAGTTTTCAATTTTGCTAATGGCAGCAGTTATGAGAACATATTCGGCTACTAAGCCTTATATTGTGTATTTTCTGTTTTTCCTCTGGAATTGGGTTTTCTGGTTTGCTCCCAAGTAGGGGTTGCTCTCTTCTCTAATTCCCATTCTAGCTCTTTTTGTTTCTGGATTTCTGGAGTCCAGTAATTACTTATCATTACTTACATTACCTTTATCTTTGATTAGATGTTGCTGACTACTGTTTTTATAAGAAGATTTACATTCTAAGGTGGGGTTTTGGGGTACATGTGTGGGAGGTTGGAGAGGGAGGAAGGAAAGCGGTATTTGAACGTTGCTCGTGACAGTTAGGGGTGGGGGAGGGGTGATATTGTGTTTAGGATTGTTATACTACTTGTCTGTTGGATGGGGTCAGATTATTTGGGGGGTGGGGGTGGGTGGGAGGAAGTTGACATTGGGATGGGTTGGATATACAGCAGCAAACAGGGGTTCGTGTCATTTAAGTCTGATTGTTGTAATTCCCAGATTTCATACAATGCTCTCTTTCCGTTTCTTTTTAGATGGCCAGTAGTATAAACATTGCTACATGGAATGTGAAGGGGATAAGGAAAAGATTTAAACAATACGAAGTGTTAAAACACTTAAGTTTATTATCTTCTCAGATTACATTCTTGCAAGAATCTCATTTACTGGAAAATGAATCTCTGCTACTTAGGAGCCAACAAATTGGGCAGATGTTTAATGACTCAGGGTCCACTAACAGCTGTGGGGTTATGATTCTAGTCAACAGAAGCATTCCCTTTATTTCTAAACAAGTTTTCAGGGACCCGGATGGAAGATATGTCCTAGTTCAGGGGAGTCTCTGGTCTATGCCTATTTTACTTGGTAGCATTTATGGGCCTAATGCAGATGATCAGGGCTTCTTTATGAAGCTTATCTCCATACTCCTTCCCATGCTTCCCATTGGTATAATAACAGTCGGGGACTTCAATTTGGTTCTTGATCCTGAAGTAGACAGATCTGGTAGTGGGTTGAGGGGCTTGACGCCTGGACAGAGGGCCCTTAGGAACTTTCTGGATCAGTGCAGACCGTGTGATGTGTGGCGTGTATTACACCCTAAGGACAGGGAGTATACCTTTAATTTGCCGGTACACAGAACCCATTCTCACATCGACTACCTTTTCCTCTCACAGGTCCTCTTGCTGGGGGTCTTAACTGCCTCAATCCCCAGTGTCAGATCACTCTCTGGTAACTTTCAAACTGGCCTTCCTTAACATTCCCCATAAAGAAACTCGATGGAAATTAAATGGTCAATTGCTCAAAGACAGCAAATACTGTGATCTAATAAAGGAGCAGATTGATTTCTTTTTCTACACTAATTCCTCTGAGGACATGACACCTAATATTTTGAGGGGTGCTTTCAAAGCATACGTGAAAGGGATTATTATCAGCTTAGCCACAAAAAGAAAAAAGACTCGAGAGGCAGAATTACTAGCTTCATTATCTCTAATTAGGTCTTTGGAAACCAAGTTATCCTCTAGTGCCTTGGAAGAGGATATGAGGAGGCTTTCAGTAGCTAAAGATGAATACTTAGATCTGTTGAGGGAAAAAGCAGAATTATCTGTTATTTGTACCAAAGCAAATTACACCGATCAGGGAGAAAAAGCAGGTCACCTGCTAGCCTTAAGGTTAAAGCAGCAGGAATCAGCTAGATTTATACCTCCAATTAGGGCCCAGGTGGATGGATCCTTGAAGGTAGCCCCTTCTGAGGTTGTGCAGGAGTTTGCTTCCTACTATGAGGATTTATAGGGACATGGACAACCCTCCTTCCTTAGAAGAGCTTGAGTCCTACCTGAGGTATTCCTCCCTATCCTGTCTGTTTGAACTGCAGAGGAATTTTCTATCCACACCAATATCTCTGGAGGAAATATCAGAGATCATTGGGGCTTTGCCCTCAGATAAGTCCCAGGACCAGACGTTTTTTCTGCTTTATTTTATAAAACTTTTCAATCACAATTATTGCCGGCTCTCCACCGGTTGTACTGTCATATTCTTTCTGGTGCAAAAATAGATACACATTTGTTTGAAGCCCTGATTGTTCTTCTCCCTAAACCCAATAAAGATCTGGAATTACTGCAAAGCTATAGACCAATCTCTTTATTGAATCAAGATGTTAAAATGCTCTTGAAGATATTGGCCGATAGAATAACACAAGTTCTTCCTGACCTGATTAATATGTCTCAGGTAGGATTTATGAGAGGACGTTCATCAGCTGACCATCTACGTTCCCTGTCACATGTTGTCTTGGTGTCCAGGGATGTTGCCTTTCCCACTGGATTGGTCTCCTTGGACGCCGAGAAAGCGTTTGATCACGTCAATTGGAATTTCCTGTTTCAGGCCCTTAAGGTATTTGGTTTCCCAGCTAAGTTTATAGATTGGATTCGGGCCTTATATCAAACTCCATCTGCCAGAGTTTCTGGCAACGGACCATTCTCCAAACCCTTTCCTTTGTCTTCCGGTACCTGGCAGGGTTGCCCTCTTCCCCCCTTTTATTTAATTTATACTTAAAGCCCCTTATCCGAAATATTCTCAATAATCTGGAGATAAACGGTATCCTGATAGGTAATCAGGTGGTGAAGATTACGGCTTATGCTGATGAACTCCTCCTTCGTTTATCTCATCCAAAAACTTCAATTCCCGTCATGTTGAGGGAAATCACCAAATTCAGTGCTTTCTCAAATTATAAGCTGAATATAAATACCTCCTCCATTTTCCCCTCTTAATCATAAGGTTTTTAAAAATGATTTGTCTTCTTTTGGTCTCGGTTGGTCTCAGCGTGTTCTCAGATACCTTGGTATTAATTTGATGTGTAACCCCTCCTCCTGGTTTAAAGATAATTTGGAGCCTCTCTCCCAAGTGATAGTTCAGGATCTCAACAGATGGTCTAAACTCCCTCTCTCTCTCTCTCTCTCTCTCTCTCTGGGATCGTATTAATATCATTAAAATGAATGTTTTTCCTCTTTTATTTTATCCCCTCTAGCTTCTTAACTCCTTTACACCGTTATCATGCTTCCAGAAAATGCACAGAATTTTCACAAATTTCATCTGGTCTAATAAACTAGCCAGGTTAGCATATTATAAGTTCACCACTCAGAAACTAGATGGAGGACTGGGGATTCCCCATCTAACAATTTATTACTGGGCTAGTCATATTGCAAAGTATTTGCGGTGGGTGAACCAGGGTCCAGAATACTTAAGACCGGTCTGGCTCAAAATTGAGTTAGGTTTTATTCAGTCTGAGAACATTGACCCCCAGAAAATGTTCTATCTTAAAATAGCCTCCCTTCCTGACACTACTAGTTGTCCCACTATCTGAACGTCCCTCAGAGTTCACACACAGCTTTGTTCATTTCTGCGGTATTCCCCAGTCTTGGACCTGTCTCAGTTCATTTGGAACTCCCCATCTTTCACAATAAACAAAAAGATGATATCTTGTAAATGGTTGCCTCAGATTGGGGATGGGAGAATCTCTACTTTTGTGGATGATGCAGGGGAATGGCTCTCAGTTTCAAATATAATTCGCAAGTTTGACATCCCGTTAACTCTTCACTTCAGGGTGGCCCAATTGAAACATCTCCTCTCTTCAGTATTTGGTAATATCCCTCCTCATCCACCTGTTTTTCTGTTTGTACTGGATCTCTCCCCTTTATTGGGGTCACCAGGTGCTATTTCCAAAATGTATTGTGTCCTATATTATTGGAAATATGGGAGATCTGAGGGCCCCACTAGGCTCTGGGTTTCTTTTTTTCCTCAATATACTCCTAACTGGTCAGCTTTATGGAAGTTCTGACACAAATACCTCTCTCAGGATAGACTCCGCCTCATGCAATACTACATAATACATAACATGTATTATACCCTTGTGAAGCTGAGGAAATGGGGTCTCATAAGTTCGGGGGCCTGTACCAGAGGATGTCAAGAGGAGGGTATGCTTCTTCACATCTTTTGGTCATGCCCCAAGATAAAGCCATTATGGGTAGCCATACAGAACAACCTTGACCCTTTACTGGGTTTGCAGGAGTACTTCACCCCAGAAGTATGCTTGTTGGGGGATTTATCCTCTATCAAGGTGAGAATCACAAGATTTCATATTTCCATGACTGCACTATCTGTTAAAAAGATTGTGCTTCATCATTGGAGGGATACAGTAAGCCCAACATATCAGGAATGGGTTAATGAAATTGTGGCTAACCTACGTACTGAGAAAGTGATAGCGAGCCTCCATAATAAGTTGCAGTGGTACAAGAATACTTGGGATCCCCTTCATACGCTAATTATGGCCAGAGCTGCTAAATGAGTCAATATGTCCAGTGTTCCTTGATTCGTGATACTATATAGTATCTTTCTATCTTTGTATGTACTTTGCTGCTGTATAGGGTGGGGGAAGGGGGGAATGGGGACAGCTTATGTATTACTGTGAGTATAGGCATTGTAATTGATAACTCTCTGTCCCCTGTAATAGTAAAAATGTACTAATTAAATATGAATTATAAAAAAAAAAAAAAAACAGAACCCAGAATGGAAGTGTAGGAGAGTAAGGACATTGAGATTGAATAAGCCTTACTATCTCAGTTCTCACATGCTCGACGTCACTGTGCACTGATTAGTGGACCTCTGCTGCTAAACAGGGCCTCTCAAATTGCAACTGCTTTGGGGAAGGAAGGCTTTGTGCCTATCATGGGCTGGCTTAATTGCTGGAAGGTGAGGCACAACATCAGATTCAGGACAGCACACGGTGAGAAGCAAAATGCCAACATTGCTAGTGATGAGCAGTGGCTCTTTGATGTTCTGCCTGATTTACTTGCAGGATACAAACTAATGAACATTTACAATTACAACAAAACTTTTTTTTTACTGATGCGTGGGATCAGGAACACTGACTTTTAAATCAGAGCTGCCTGTTGGAGCAAAGAAAGCTAAAGAGAGATTCATTGTTCTATGTTGCTGCAACATGGCTGGAACTGACAAGTTGGAGCTTCTGGTTATAGGAAAATCAGCCCAGCCACGTTGCTTTAGAGGGGTTCATCATCTGCCTGTAATTTACAAATCCAGCCACTCAGCATGGATGACAGGAGGGCTGTTTACGGAGTGGGTCAAAGCATGGGACTGTAAATTATGGGGTAGGAAAATCATTCTCCTACTAGACAACTTTTCTGGACACCCAGCTGTGGAAGGCCCAAGAAACATTAAACTAATGTTTCTCCCTGTGAACACGACCTGCCTAATTCAGCCACTTGATCAAGGCATAATCTATGCCTTCAAGTGGCATTACATGAGAGCAATGAGATCAAGAGTGTTACAATTGATCAACGGATCTGAGCAATCTGGTGACGATTGCATCAAGCAGATAAACTTACTGGATGTTGTGCATTTAATGAAAACCACATGGGAAGCTGTTAGCAGTGAAACCATTGTAAGTTGCTTTAGGAAAGGGGGGGTCACTGTCCCTACTGATGATGCTGTTAACATTGCTAAGGAGCCAAAAGAAGATGAGGAATGTTCACCTGCAGGGCTGACTGAGGATGAGTTTGACAATCTTTGCTGTCTAGGTGACAACATGGAAGTGGAGTCTGAAGAGGATGACATAGCAGCGGCTGTATCCACACTCTCTGTAACAGGGCCAGAAACAGATGACGAAGAGGAAGATGATGACTGTCAAGAGACTGAGCCTGTTGTGACCAATACAGAAGTACATAAAGCACTCAACAAACTAAGAAGAGCAATGGAGCAAAGAGCAGACCTAACACCAGACTGGTCTCTTATCGAGCGAACGGAGAAGGAATGGGCTAGATACTCAATCACATGGTCCTATCAAGTTAGCATTACCGGCTACCTCAATAAAAATTAAAAAAGTACACAAAGCACTTTAACCTAAAAAAAACCCACAAATCCTCCCATAACACACTTGTATAAACTTGAATTTAGAGCACTGTGCACTCGCAAACAAAAAAACTAAGGAAAAAACAAAAGAAATGCACGAAAAATAAGGTAAGTGCTAAGCACAATGTGTTTCAGATATGCAACAATGATACACAGCTACTTAGTGATTAGCCGGACATCCATTATACTGGAATAAATTCAGCAGCATGGAGGTGTCTGAAATAAGTGGGTTGCACTGTAACAAGTGCTTACAAGCTTATGATTTTTGTAACTCCCAACAGTGACAAGTTCCAGGAGCAGGGAAATTCTAGACTCCTTGCAGGGGGCATTCTTCTAGCAACTGGTAATGGAATCAACTTGTGAGGGAGCAGTACTGAATCTAGTACTGACAAATGGGGCGGTGTGTCTGACATCACAGTGGGGGACCACCTGGGGACCAATGACCCTTGTACGGTGTAGATTAGCATAAAAACTGGGTTTGCATTGAAATGCACAAGGACAAGGGTCATGAACTTCAGGAGGGCTGATCTCAAGACAATGGGAGAATGCCCCAGGGATGCCCTGGTAGGGATAGGGATGCTAGGTGGAGACAAAGACCAGTGGGTAAAAATTAAAGAGGGCAATGAAAGAGCTATGAATCTCTGTGTCAGGCTGGTCTGCAAGGGCAGGAGGGAAAGAAGACCAGTATAGTTCTTTAGAGAGCAAGCAAAACCAGTAACAGCTAAAAAAAATAGCATTTAAAAATTAAAAAAAGACACAGAAAGAGGAGAATAGGTTAATTCACCAGGAGAAGCAATGGAAGGCAGGGAAGGCAGTGAGAAGAGCAAAGGCACAAACAGAGAAGAGTATTGCCCAGTCAATATAAAAAGGATGAAATCTTCTTTAGATATATTAGCCAGAAGAGAAAGATTTTGGCCCCGTGTTTTCTGTGATTCTACAGTTGCAACAGCTGCTGCAGAAACATGGTCCTGGCACAGAAACAAGCCTCTGCTGCAGAAATAGCACTTTTAGGTGCAGTAAAAATGGCTGTCACCACTGAAACCCCCAATAAAATAGCTAAAATAATTCTTAGCAAGCATAAAATGGCATTAGAGTGAGTTGTTAGCAGCTACATTATACATCCATCCCCACTGGATAGTAGTAATAAGTGGGGCTACCCTTTCCAATCCACTAGCACTCATCTCTGAAGCTTAAGATCATTGTGACCTTCTACAAACACTGAGGTAACTTCAGGAAGTCTATTTCATAAAAAAAAGAATGGTGGTTCTATTTGCCAATTTCAGAACTGTGGAATGAAAAAGTATTAGTAATTATTACAGACAAAAATTGGGAGTCTTTCTGGACTTTTGTCTAATGCAAAGTGGTCCAGCTACTCTCTAGCCTTACAATAAATCCTTACAGAGTGGGAGATAAGAAGATATCGAAGCTAAGTGGCACTGACACAAATGACACCACTAGTATTGAACTGCACGAATAGGAGGAAGCAACTAGAGCATCGTTACAGCACAAACCATCACCACCAGGCTTCTAGCAAGTGGGTGGGAGAGACCGATTGGAGCAGCACTGTTTTGCAACTAGGCAGTACTGGTCTTCAAGCAACTGGGCAGGCAAGGGGAGAAATTCTCAGGAGCATAGCTGTGATAAAGCAGCACTGGGCAAATGGAAGAGAGCCATGAGGCAATAAAACAGACAGCAGTAAAAAAATAAATAACCATTCAATTCCCCCATGCCCTGCCTACATCAATCCAAATCATGATGTCAGAATTGCTTTGCATTGCCCTGCCTGTGCATCTGTCAAACTGTCCCAGGCTGCCTTTCTCTGAGCATTCTTTCTGGGTAACTAGATTTTATTTGGGGGCTTATTTGAGTTGCCAGAGAATGTAAAGCCCATCACAGAACTGATGCAGAATCATTGCAGAATTGCTCATAGCCTAACCGCAGCAAGCATGAGTTCCTGCTGCAGAATATAGATCAGGTTTGCTGCTGTGAAAACGGGGCCCTAAAAAGATCAACGGGGGATAACAAAGATAATGGACAAAGGGGGGGGGTCTGTGAGGAAGGGACCAAGGGAAGGCGGACATATTGAACAGATACTTTTGTTCAGTATTTGCAATAGAAGGGTTAGATGACAGGCTAAAGATAATAAACAGGGCAGAACTGGTAGAGAGGTGGACACTAGTCATTTCACAGATGAGGAGGAGGAAGTCCTCAGAGTACTAGCAAAATCAAAACCTGACAAGTCAATGGGACCAGATGGAATTCACTCTAGGATGCTGAAGGAGCTCAGATAGGTGCTGGCATCACCACTGGCAGTTTTGTTCAACTTATCGCTGGAGGCAGGGGTGGTTCTGAGAGACTGGAGAATGCTGAATGTGGTCCAACTTCACAAAAGTGGTAACAGGGAAGAGGCAGGAAGTTATTGACCTGTTAGCCTGACTTCAGTAGTGGGCAAGCTTATGGAATCACTATTGAAGGAAAGGATAGCAGAATACCTTGAAAAAAGTGGATTGCAGGATCAAAGACAACATGCTTTCACAGTGGGGAGGTTTTGCCAGACAAACCTGATCAAGTTCTTCAAATGGGTGACCAGAGAAGTGGATCAGAGTGGCGTGGTAGATATGGCATACCTGGATTTCAGGAAGGCCTTCAACACTGTTTCACACAGAAGACTGGTGAACAAGCTGGCCTGACTAGGAGTGGGACAAAAAGTGGTAAACTGGGTAAAAAGATGGTTGAGTGGCAGGAATCAGGGGGTGGAGGTAAATGGAGTCCACACAGGAGAAGGCAGACTGACAAGTGGGGTGCCTCAGGGGCCAGTACTAGACCCAGTCCTCTTTAATGTCTTTATTAGCGACTTTGCAGAAGGGCTAGAAGGGAAGGTCTACCTGTTCGTGGATGACACAAAAATCTGCAACAGGGTGGACACACCGGGAGTGTGTGTAAAAAATAAGGAATGATTTGCAGAAGTTACAAGATTGATCAAGTGTTTGGCAGCTGGGTTTCAATACTAAAAAGTGTAAAATTATGCACTTGGGGCACAGAAACCAGGGGGCTATGTACGAATTGGCAAAGGAGGTACTTGCAGCCACAAAATAGGAAAAGAACCTGGAGTAATCATTTCTGATGACCTGACAGTAGCCACGCAGAGTGAAAAGGTAGTGGGAAAGGCTAGTAAAATGCTGGGGTACATAGAGAGGGGTATCACTAGTAGGAAAAAAGAGGACTGTTACCCCTGTACAGGTCACTAATAAGGCCACACCTTGAGTACTATGTCCAGTACCGGAGTCCCAAACTCCAGAAGGGCAGGGATAGGGTGGAGGTGGTACAGAGGCGGGCAACCAAAATGGTACATGGACTGCATCAAAAGCCCTATGAGGTGAGACACTAAGAGAACGGACTATTTACCTGCTGGAGGAAAGAAGAAAAAGTGGGGATATGATAGAATCATTCAAATACATAGTAGGTATTAATAAGGTACAGGAAGATAGCATTTTCTGCAGAAAGGCAGACTCAAGGACAAGAGTCATACTATGAATCTGGGGAAGAGAGGCTCAGAGAGAATGTGAGGAAATATTTCTTCACAGAGAGGGTGGTGGAAGCCTGCAACAGCCTTCCAGCAGAGGTGGTAGGTGCCAAAACAGTCACAGGATTCAATCATGCATGGGACAGATACAAGGGGACCTTGGTAGGAACACAAGGGGTGGGCACAACCAGAGATTGTACAAGGGCTGTGGTGGCACAGTAGGCAGGGAAAATGGGCAGACTGGATGGGTAAATGGGGTCCTTATTTGCCGACAACTTCTATGTTTTTGTGTTTGTGAGGGGAAATCATACAGCACCAAGTAAACCTCATTTTGTTTTAATTCTTCTAGCAATTGGATGTGGGGAATTCTGTTGTTGATCCTGTAGAGGCTGGGGCTTTTCCAGGGGGGGGGAGGACTGATAGCACTAGTGGGCCCTGTGAGTGCATCACCACATGCACCTGCTGGTGTGCAGCGGCTCCTGCCAAAAGCAGCTCAGTACCTTGCTCTACTGAGGAGGTGATCAGCATGAACCTAATAAGTAATCTAAGCACAAACTAATTGCATAAGACAGTCTGTGTAAGAAGGTCCACCAAAACCAATAACACAGTGTCTTCACAGTCCAAATCAAGCATGAAGTGGTGAAGACCATAACACAAAAATACTGGAGTGAGTCTGCAGAATGGCGTGTAACCGTGATAATCTATGGAGAAGATATTTAGGAAAATCAACAGTTATGGTAGGTAAATAGCATTCATATATTTCAAGAAGCAATCCCCTTCACTGATTCCAACTAGTGCATCAGAGTACTAAGCTCAGAGAAAGTGCCTGGACTAGGGAGGCGGCAACTAAGGCTCACTTCAGAATAGTTATCCATTTGGAATTGTACTGCCAAAGATGACATGCTGTCCCAGGTGGCCATCCAGGGCATAATGCTTGGCAATGGCATGCACTATGCTCCAAGTTGCAGCCCTGCAAATCTCTTCAATTGGTAGTGATTATACTTCTGCCAAGTGGCTACCACTCTGTTGGAGTGGGCATGCACCTTGCCCTCCAACTTTACCCCTCTCATGGCACTGCAGTGGTGAAGGCAATTCACAATCCAGGATGAAATGCACTTGATTGTGACAGGGAGTCCTTTCCAATTGGGGTTGAAAGAGACAAAGAGCTGCTTCACCTGCCTGTAATTCTTAGTCCTGTCCAAGTAAAACCTAAGGACCCTTTTTACATTCAACAAGTGGCAAGTCCTTTCTCCCTCACCCTGGATATCGGTAAAGTATATAGGTAGAATCAGAGATTTATTCAAATGGTGCTCCACCACAGCTTTCCATAGAAATTTAGGGTGTGTACCAAGCACTATCTTGTCTTTATGGAAACCATATATGGAGCATCTGTGACCAAGGCATGGATTTCAGGCACTCTGCCAGTAGAGGTGATGGTCACTAGAAATCCTGCTATCCAAGTCATATATTTCATGTCACATGTTGCAATAAGCTAAAATGGCTTGTGAGTGAGCATATCCAGCACAAGATTGAGGACCCAGGCAATCAACAACTTCCTAATGGGGGCCTTTTTTCTAGAGTGCTCCCAAGGAACCTCTTGTACAGAGGCAGCCGTACCATATAGAAGGTACTTACAGGCTCATGGTACACTTATATAGTGGATTGGTGGATCATAACTCTGGAACACTGCAGACATCATCAGAAAGGTCAAGAAGTATTCCTAAACCTTTTCAGGTGGACTCTTGAAAGGGTCAATGGGGGTTTTGGAACACCAGATGGTAAAGTGCTTGCACTTGTCTGTGTACGTCTTCCTGATGGACGTTCTGCACACAGCCAAGAGTAATTCACAAACCCTTTGAAACACATTAAACTTGTTCACCTCTATTTCTTCAAGAGCTAGGCATGAAGGTGATGGGAATGCAGGTTAGGATGAACTAGATGGCCCAGAGTGTGGATCAGTAAGTCCATCCCGAGTGGCAGAATTCTCAGTTTGCTGATTGACAGTTGTTTCAACAGAGGAAGCCATGGCCAGTAGGAAGCCACTAATACCATCACTGGTATTATCTTGCTCCCACACAACAGCAGTCTCTGAATGACAGGGGTTGGGGGAATGCATATCAAAATAGATTGCGCCATGGCAGTCTGGATGCATCCTGACAGAAAATGCTAGGTCCTGTATTTCTGAAGCAGAATCAAGGCAGTTTGGCATTTAGTGGGGATGCAAAAAGGTCCAAATCTGTGGTGCCCCACTCATCAAGTGGTGATCTTATGATGTCTGGTGCTAGTGACCACTCGTGAGAATATGCTGTTGTTCAGCTGAGTTCATCAGCCAGAGTGTTCTGGACTCCTGGGAGATAGATTGCTTGTAGTATGGTCCACTGCTCCAGGCACTGCTCCCACACCCTCATTGTCTCCTGCATAGAGCATAAGAATTTGCTCTTCAGTGTCTATTGACATAAGTCATGATAGACATGTCCATCTGAAGAACTGTCTTTTGGCTGTCCAAATCCATTAGAGCTTTCAGACTGTAAATAATTGCATGCATCTCCAGCACATTTATGTGGAGGTGTGTTTGTTACAAGTCTCAGACTCCTTGTGTCTGGAGACTGTGGCAGTGGGCTTCCCATCTTAAAAAGTAGGCATCTGTGGTGATTTACCTTTGGTTATGGTGGGGAGAAAGTGAAGTCCTTACTTACTATCTTTTGGCAAAAGAAGGCATATGCCCATCGTGATTGTCCCCTACACTAGTTGGACTTAACTTATTGTTGGTGATCTCTCAGCCAATAATCTAATCTGTCTTTGAATGTATTGAAAGAGTTTGATTCAATCATGTCATTTGGAAGACTGTTCCATGCTTTTGCTGCTCTAATTGGGTAAAAGGAATCTCTTTTGACAGTGTTTGCAAAATCAGCAACTAGTCATTGTTGGTGGAGTCTAGCTACATGCCATCCATTCAAATACTTTACGTCACATTGTTCCATTAAAAACATTGATTTTAGTATTTTATAAGTAAGTATAAGGTCTCCTCTGTTTAAAGTACCTCCTAGTTTAAAGTGAGAATAATCCATGTCAGGGGAAGGGAATGGACAAGGATATGATAGAAGGCATTCTTAGAATGGCAGAGAAAGGGGAGATACTGTTGATGGGAGACCTGAATATGCCAGATGTTAACTGGAGCACATTTGCTGCAGCCACATCCAAGAGCAGGGCCATTCTCGATGCCCTACAGGTGGCAGGCCTCAGACAGCTAGTTTCAGAACACATTAGTGAGGGAGCAATCTTAGACCTCATACTCTCAAATGGGGGCAGTGGAGGATCTCAGATCTAGAAGTGGGTTGCCATCTGGGAACAAGTGACCATCAAACAGTGTGGTTCACATTAAACTCAGCTACAGAGTCAAGCCACAAAAGTGAGGGTACTGAACTTCAGGAGGGCTGACTTTGCAGATGGGAGAGTGCCTCAGAAAGCACTAGCAAACAGGCTAGAAGGAGGTGTGGAGCAACAATGGGAATAATCAAACTGCACATCACAGAGGCAACAAGCCTTTGTGTGAAGCAATAAACAACTGAAATGAAAGAAAAAGCCACTATGGTTCTCTAAAGAGGTGGCTGTGAAAGTCAGGAAGAAACGATAGCATTCTGGAAGTATAAGGAAACACAGAAAGAGCAGGACAGAGAGCTGTACCAGTTAAGACAGAAGGAAGCAGGGAGGGAAGTCAGAATAGCAAAGGCCCAAACTGAGGAAAAGATAGCCAACTCAGTTAAGAAGGGGGATAAAACATTTTATAGGTACATCAGCGAGCGTAGAAAGACAAAGGGAGGGATAGTGAGGCTGAATAGAATGAATGGTGGGTGGGCAGAGGGGGACAGTAAAAAAGCAGGAATACTGAACGAATATTTCTGCTCAGTATTCACAAAAGAGGAGGGGAAGCTGCCTAATCCAATTAACAGAAGCACTCTTGATAGGGGGGTCGATCCCAGTCCTTTCACAGAAGAAAGGGTTCTGCAAGAACTCCTAAAACTGAAGGTGGACAAAGCAATGGGACCTGATGGAATTCACACCAGAATTCTAAAAGAATTAAGGGGGGAACTAGTGAAACCACTGGCAACTCTTTTTAATAAATTATGGGAGGATGGAGTGGTACCCAAAGACTGGAGGAAGGCGGATGTGATTCCCCTTCACAAAAGTGGGACCAAGACAGAGGCAGGAAACTACAGACCTGTCAGTCTGACCTCTGTGGTAGAGAAAGTGATGGAGTCACTTCTGAAGGAAAGAATAGTTGAGTACCTAGAGGCCAGTGGGGCACAGGACCCAAGGCAGCATGGGTTCACAGCGGGAAGGTCATGTCAGATGAATCTAATAGATTTCTTTGACTGGGTGACCAAAGTAGTTGACCAGGGAAGGGCTGTGAACATGGCCTACCTAGACTTTAGCAAGGCATTTGACACAGTCCCACACAAAAGATTAATAGTCAAATTAACCAGCCTAGGAGTGGGCCCCAGGGTGGTAGCCTGGGTAAAACATTGGCTGGACAAAAGGACATAAAAGGTAATTGCAAATGGAGTCCACTCTGAAGAAAGAGGGGTTACTAGTGGGGTACCGCAGGGTTCAGTACTGGGTCCAGTCCTTTTTAATGTCTTTATAAGTGACATTTCAGAGGGACTGGAAGGAAAAGTATGCCTCTTTGCAGATGACACAAAGATCTGCAACAGGGTTGATACACAAGGAGGTGTGGAAAGGATGAGAAGGGACTTGGCAAGGTTGGAGGTATGGTCAGAAGTATGGCAGCTAGAATTCAATGCAAAGAAGTGCAAAATAATGCACCTGGGAAACAAGAACCCGGGGAAGAGTACACAATGGGGGGGAGGTAGTAACAACAACAAAAAAGGAAAGGGACCTGGGGGTAATCATATCAGATGACCTTAAGGTTAGCAAGCAATGTGAGAAGGCAGTAGGGATGGCTGGGGGTATACTGGGATGCATAGGGAGAGGCATCAGCAGCAGAAAATGGGAAGTTGTTATCCCTCTGTACAGACAGTTGGTGAGACCCCATCTGGAGTACTGTGTCCAGTTCTGGAGACCCCATCTCCGCAAGGACATAGACAGGATAGAGGCAGTCCAGAGGAGGGCAACTAAAATGGTGCAGGGTCTGCAAGAGAAGCCATATGAGGAGAGACTAAAGGAGCTTAATATGTATACCCCTGAGGAAAGAAGGGAGAGGAGGGACATGATAGAAACTTTTAAGTACCTCAGTGGAATCAACAAAGTCCAAGAGGGTAGCATCTTTCAGAAAAAGAGAAGTGCAAGAACAAGGGGACACAATTTAAAGATGGGGGCAGTTCAGGGGCAATGTGAGGAAGTATTATTTCACAGAGAGGGTAGTGGATGCATGTAACAGCCTTCCTGAGGAGGTTGTGGGGTCTAAAACTGTGGGAGAATTCAAGAATGCATGGGACAGACATAAGGCAATTCTTGTGGGGGGTAGGAAGAAGTAGGCTGTTGGTTAACTAGGATCTGCGGCCTATCCTGTAGGTAGGGAAATGGGCAGATTAGATGGGCCAAGCGGTCCTTATCTGCCGTCAAAGTCTATGTTTCTATGTTTCCTTAAGTCTATTTTGATAATCCATAGATGATAGTTTGGGCACCAGTTTAGCAGCCAAGCTCTGGATCCTCTCCATCAGATTAATATCCTTTCTGCGGCGAGGGTTCCAGAAGGGTGAGCTGTAATAAAGGCATGGTCTAACATATGCTCGGTATATAGGATTATGCATTCTTCTGATCTAGTCACACACGTCCTTTTTATTTGTTGTAACAAATTATTTGCCACCCGAGTTACTTTAACACAATGGTCTAATGCAGTTAGTTTATCATTGACCATAATACCCAGATCCCTTTCACATGTACACATTAAGTAATCTGTCATTTAAGTAGTACCTATTTTTTTCATTTTTATTCCCTAAGTGGAGGGCAGAGCACTTGTCAATATTAAACTCCATATCATTTTCTTTTGCCCATGTTTCAATTTCTTGTAGATTGTAGGCTAGTAATGAGTTTCTGTCTGCTTTGTCTGCTCTTCCCCCGAGTTTGGTGTCATCAGCGACCTTAGATAACACATTGTTACCACTTATTTTCATGTCGCTTATAAATACACCAAACAGGGTTGAACTCAGGACCGAACCCTGAGGTACACCACAACTGACCAATCCTGAAGGAGGTTTTCCTCAGCAGACCACCACATCAGGGACCTCACCAGAGGTTTGTTTAGATGTATGAGGCAGTTTTTAGGGTGTGATGCGTGAGATCACTGGGTAGTGAGCATCCACTGAGTCAGTCTAATTGCTAGTGGAACAGTGAACAGCAAGGATACCATGAGTCCCAGCATGCATTGCATAGAGTGAACTGGCACAGTTTTGCACTCCATGATGAAGTATGCCGTCTTCAAGATTGCTTACACTCTGTTGTTTGGACAAAGGACCCAAGCCTGTGTTGTGCCCAGAACAGCCCATATGAATGGCAGTACCTGGGAGGGCTCCATCTGAGACTATTTTGTGGACAGCAGGACTCCAATGAATGTCAGAAATTGAGAGGTAGTGGCCAGTGGCTGCTCTGTTTCCTGTCTGGATGGGCTCATGAGCAGCCAGTCACCCAAGTATTTGAAGACTTGTAATCCCGGCTTTCTGAGATGCACTATGAGTACTGCAGAGCACTGCATAATGACTTGCTGTGCTGAGGAAATTCCAAAGAGTATGACTAGTAATGGTGTCCCTCATTACAGAACTGTGGATATTTGTGGTGGTTGGGGTGCACCATCATGTGCTAGTATGCATCCTGCATATCCAGAATATCCAGAAATGCTTGCCAGTCCTGTTGCTTCAGGTAGGGTAGTAAAGGAAGGGCAGCAAGGATCCAAGAAAAAGTATCTTGAATTTTTCTTCATCCATGTACTTGTGCTTGCGAGGCAAGCTGCTGCATCAAAAGCATCCACAGAGGCTTTTAGCTGGTGGCTGTTAGTTTCAATACCTTGTTTAACATCTAGCAGTATTTTTTTTATGTATAGCTTTTTCATGCCCAGGGGTGCTGACTGGCTCTTCGGCCCCTACTAGCCCCTCTCACCTGGCCACCATCTCCCCTGAGATCTTACCTCCCTTGTTCCCCCACAGCTTGCCCTCCATGGTGGGGCTGGAGTCGGCAGGGCCATCCCCAGAGTCCAGATCCAGTTGGCTGGACCTAGGGTGAGGGCACGGGTTGAGACACATGTGCATAGCTTCCTCTTGACACAGCTCCCACTTTTCCCATTTTCTGGTACACACCCCAATGTCAGCTCACATGCAGTGGTATGGGCAAGCAACATGAAGATGACCCACATGCTTGAACACCTGTGCCTGGCCTTTAGAGAGGCATCCACCTGCAATCCATCCAGCCTCTGCTATGTGGCAGTCAAACCATGATATATGTTGTCCCCCCTCCCAGAAGGAGTAGTACCATCTATGGACACTTGATCCTCCTGGCCAGTCACCGAGTGACCTTGGTGCATTCCAGAGACTTGGAAACTGGCATGACAGGAGGTGAGATACCCAGTGCCTCAGCCTTCCATGACACTGGGATAATCTAGCTAGCAACATTTCTTGCATTGCCTTTGTGTCTGGAAGAGCCTATGACAGAGGATTGTTTCTTGTACCAGAGGGCATACTCATCTTATTAAAGTGACCCTGGTAAATAGCTATCCTCATGCCATGGGTAGGTGAGGCATAGACCCACATACCCATGGTGTCAACCATGTGCAACTACTTGTTAGTGAGGTGCACGGTGACCTCAAGGGCACTATGGCACTATGAATTTATCATACTCAGCCAGAAATATAATGGCATCCACGGTCTCTATTATGGAGACTGAAACTCAGAATCCCAAAACTGACTGGACAGAGTTCAGTCTCCCGAAACCCACATGGAAGAAAGCCGATGCTGACAGGGGTATGGTAGCGGCTGTGATGAAGTGTTACACTACCACTAGCCAGGCACCACAAGGAACTAAAAAATATGGATGCTGTCCAAGCTGCTTCCATGGCATGGAGGTCTAAGCTATTAGCAGCTTGGCCAAAATGGTCTAGTAGACTTGGTCAGAATGGTCTGGTAGATCCAGGTTCTGTTCCTGGTCACCAGAAATTTTGCCGGCACATTGTTTCACCCCCCCATAACTTTTTTATTCGAAGTCCGGTCCCCTGGGGTGGTTCATTAGTTATGGGGGTTGGGAGGCAGAGCCCCCCACGTGGATGTGGGGGACAGAGCCCCCACATTACATGTAAGTTCCTTATGGGATACTGAAATTCAGTCTCCTGAACTCGGTTTTGTAGAGTTCGGGACACTGAATTTCGGTCTTTCAAAATATTGTACTGTATATCCACATCCACTATTGACTGAATGAAATACATGGTCTTAAACTTAGATGCCTTGTATTTTCTGTACACCTGCCTTAGTACAGCTGCCACAGTAGCAGGCCTCCTCCAAGTCACCTCCAAGAGGGTCTCTAGGGCTGACTGCATGGGAAGCATTAGTGGGACTGGGACATTAGGCACATTTAAAAACTCGAGTTGGAGGTGCCTAGGCTGATCTATGGCTGCTGGCTTAAACTTTAAGGCAGTGTGCATGTTTTTTAAGCAGTGTCTGAAATGAAAGATCCTCTTGAGGTATGGAGACAGGAAGCGGTTCAGGGTACTCTGGACCACAGCATGAGGGTTCCTCTCCCTCCTACTCCCCACCAGGGATGATGAGGTCCAGATCTGACTCATCTTCCTCTGTCACCTGGGGGAGTAGAGAGATGGGGCAGAAAGGGCGACAGTGCTGGCAATGGCATCGGCAATACAGTCAACACTAGCCCGGCCTTGGATAAGGTTTTGGGAATGGCACCATTGGCAGCACAGAAGATGTCCATGGGATTGGTCACAATGTGACAGACCCCAGCACTAAAGGCCCATGTGGCACTGATGGCAGTGCCTATGTAAGCACCAAGGCAGGCCTGGTTTTGAAGGTTCCACCAGCCCCAAAGGAACTAGAAGTGACACTGTGGCTGCCCCCATTTAGGACACCAAAAGGGTCAAGATGACACCACAAGTAGAACAGGCATAAGTGGCATTGACAATGGCCCTGACACTGAGTTTGGAGTTAAAGTCAGTAGCACAACTAAGTCTGATGCCACTGAAGATGGTGCTGGCACAACCGACCCTGAAGGGCCAGATGCCGGCACCAACAACCATGCAACTAAACTTGCATGATGCACCCACTACTCCATAAGAGCTGTCCAATAGCTGAACTGCCCACTGAAGTCCCGTCTGTGAAACAGGGAGGAGCTATGGAATGGAGACCTCCACCCACAGGCCTAGGTGTCTCCAGTATCATTGGAGACCTAGATGACCCCAGTATCATTGGAGACAATGATGGGGTACCCTGGATCACAGGAGTTGAGTGTCTCCAAATTAAACTTGGCGGGTTACTAACAGTCACAAAACATGAAAGAGACCTTAGTATTATCATATCTGATGACTTTTAGGTGGCAAGACAGTGTGACAAACCCAGTGGGTAGTGTTAGCGGAATGATGGGGTGCATAGGGAGGGGCATATCCAGCAGGAGAAGGGAGGTGGTGTTGCCACTGTACTGCTCTCTGGTGAGACCTGTGTCCAGTTTTGGAGGCTGTACCTCAGAAAGGACATAGACAGCGTAGAGGCAGTCTAGTGGAGGGCAACTAAAATGGTGCTGTGGTTGCACGAGAAGCCCTATAAGGAGAAACTGAGGGATCTCCACATGTACACCCTGAAAAACAGCAGCAAGAGAGGTGACATGATAAAGATGTACAAGTACCTCTCATGGGCAAACAGAGTAATGGAGGGGAATCTCATTCAAACATGAAAAAGCACCAGGACTTAGGGGGGCTGCAATGAAGCTGGAATGGGGACATTTAAGAGAGATGTGAAGAAATATTTCTTTACTGAAAGGGTGGTAGATGTCTGGAACAGACTGCCAGCTGATGTGGTAGAAGTAAAAACAGTGGGAGGCTTCAAGCATGTGTGGGATAGACACTGAGGTGTAATAAAAAAGGCATGTAGTAAGTAGCATTGTCAGAGACCAGTTAGGGTCTGTAGAGACAGATTAGGCAGGCAACATCTAAGCAGACTGAGTGGGCCAAGTGATCCTTGTCTGCCAACAAATTCTATGCTTCTATGTTGTAAATGTGGACTTCAGCAAAGTTTTGATATTATTCTTCAAAGGAATTTAGTTCATAGAGAACCTACAGCAGCTAAACTGGTTGTGTGAAGAGAAGGGTTCAAAACTGATAACCAAATAAACATGGAAGCAGGTGCCCAGTGGGGTTACACAAGTGTCAGTTCTGCATGTCTGTATGTATGTATGAATTACTGAGCAGACCTGAGCATAGACTCAAAATATAAAATGGGCTAGCAATTGTTATTCTTAACATTTTAGGTTTTCATATGGTAGCCATTTTTTCTCCACTATCAGAATACTCACTGTAATGCTACCTGTCAATGTTCCCCAAGACCACACATTCGGTTCCATGTCAAGACAGTGAGTACGGGAATGGTGAGGTGCAAAATTGC
The DNA here is from genome assembly GCA_016271365.2 of Neoceratodus forsteri. Taxonomy (NCBI): domain Eukaryota; kingdom Metazoa; phylum Chordata; order Ceratodontiformes; family Ceratodontidae; genus Neoceratodus; species Neoceratodus forsteri. The sequence continues at coordinate 1,489,623,212 of CM057449.1, read as the reverse complement.
ACAACATTACAGTGAGTGCCGTATCAGTGACTGTTCTGTTTGTGGGGATCTTTTCTCCCTGTTCCTTCTCTTCAGGGGGGCTGTGCCCCCATACCCCCCCTTACTTAATATAACAACTCTGGGAGGGTGAGCCTCGGGGAGAGGGGCCTGTCAGTCACCGATATGGCACTCCTTGTAATTTGTGTGTCATTTTGACTCCTTGCAGTTCTGTACTCGCTGTCTTGATGACAGGCTACCACACAATCTATTCCCCAAAAATCACAACTTACTTCATATCAAGAACCCAATTAATTTATTTTGACTTTGTAGCTTGGTTCACTTACTTACTCTTTATCCCACTCACTAACTTCATCTCACCCTGCCGACCTGGTACCTGCTCGACTCAAAACTTCCCCTCACCCTGCCAGCCTGGTACCTGCTCAGTCACTTCTGCTGCTTGATTCCATTAGCAACTATCCTGACTGAGCTCAGATTACTCATTTCCTAAAATCAAAGCAAAGAATATTCATTATGCAGCTCTCTGTTGACACCTCAAGCACTCACCACCACACCGCCACATTTTGTTGCCGCTCCCAACCCCATGAAAATGGCAGTGCACTTGTTCATTTCACATACCAAAATCTCTTTTTAAAAGACAAAAATAAACAAGCAATAACGTTCCTGTCTGCCTTCTTGCTAAAGCTCTCCCAAGTCCACCCGCTCACTCACTCCCCAGCCCACAGGTAAATCCTGCGCAACCCATGCCCCATCCATTGAAGCTTAGTATGTGAAGTGTAACATTTCACTTTATATTCAAAATGTCACAAGTAAACATGTTGTAAACTTTCTGCTTCAGTGTCACAGACTGCTGTTAACATAAAAAGAGATTACTCGATTTTAAATGTTCGGAAAGCAGCTTACCTGAGAAAGTAATAGCAACTGGTGCTGCCTGCAAACTTATCCCAGAAGTATGCTTCCATTTGTGGGTACTTAGTTAAGAAAATACCATTGTTCTAATGACAAGCCAGTAAGTGAAGTCACTTGAGGGATCTAGGTGATGGGGTGGCATTACAACGTGTAGAAGATGGTAACATATTGGCAGACAGGGATGTTACTCCTAAAACTAGTTTAACTAAAACACTTATTTATGATTCTACAAAAATCAGAAACACAGGATCAGTAGCCATATCAAGCAATACTGTATGTGGCAGGACTATTTTACATATCCCATATCTAGTAAAGGAAATTTTAGATATGTATTGTATTTTTTTAATTATATTAAATTTTATACAAGTCCATCTTATATAAGCAATAAGGCACTCCAGGGCATGGGTTGAGCAGGGTTTACTGCACACCCAGATGTTGAAGGCACTCTACTTGTGGCGTTGTGCCTCACAATGTCCCTGGGCACGTGGTAAACCCTGCATAACCTATGCTCCACTGTGTCTTATTGCTTAAGTGCAGCACTGAAACATAGCAAAATCAGAATACCCAATACATTACACATTTCTTTGCATTTACACCTTCTGTCTCCCACTGATGCCATTATGTACCTCCCACATCCGTTGACTCTTAAGGCCACTTTCTCTCATCTGGATATTGCATTGGCCACCCCTGCCAATCCAGACCTTCAACTGAAGTCTAATACCTTGTGGACTTACCTCTCCATGGTGTTACTCAGGCCAGCTTATGGCCTAGCTGGCACAGGATCATATGTATTTTGTTGCTGGGGTAGGAGGGGAGGGCTAGAGTCCCGCCAATTGATATGGGTGCAGAGGGCCAGCCATCATAGTGGCATCCAATAGGGTGTTTCTTCTCCACATTGCACCCACAGCCCTCCCCTTTACATTACATCATATCACCAAACTAGGAACAAACTGTAGTGGAGAGTCAATATAATGTGATAACCTACAACATCAAGGCTCCCCAGCTGTTCACAAGAGGTACTGTAGGAGCAGTTTACTACATCTTTCCGTGCCTCCCTCCTTGGGCTAGGGCTTACTGCCTTCACAGTGAAATCAAAGCCCATCTGACCCAAGGCATCGGAGTCAGCTCATATCATAAACCTGGGTTCCCCACATGGAAGTGCAAAGCATTCTATTGGCATCACTGGGCTACTCAAAAAAATACATTGTCAACACAAATGAAAATTGTGCTTAGGACATCAGTAGGTGCAGAGCCAATTCTTTGGTGACCAAACAAATCTATTTCATATAACTTCTGCACCAGAAATCAGACCTTAATAAGTCTGTCAGCTCTAAGATTAGCATCAGTGAATGATGGATGTAGTAGTTTGACACAGTATTGCGTTATTACATTGGATTATGACAGTAAACAGCAGCCTTTTCTGTTTATAAGAATAGGTTAGTGTCTTTTTCTCCCTTATGTGCACTAAAAGAACTAGCTCACAATGTCCTCTCTTGACCCATAATAACGGATTTGAACCCACTAAGCATGTTATTATACTGTACTTCATTCTGATTTACTGTTTAAATAGCAAAAGAAACATGATTACAGGGGCTAACATGCCAGTGATATAGCCATGATATACTGTAGCCATGTTCTGTCACATTAACTCATCATGTTGACTCTTTGTTGCTTTGAGTTGAAAAATGTTTAGAAGGGGTCAGAACAGGTTCTAAATAAGTAACACCAAAAAGCTGGTCTGGTCCTAAAATTTTAGATCAACAAAAACAAAATTTTCCAAAAAAAAAGAGTACTAAAGTTTTGGAAAGTAAATGAGAAATTAGCATGTAATGAATATGCAAATGCATGCAAACGATGTGGTTTAAATATGGGTGTATGATTTAGAAACCCTAATTAGGGCTGTATACTAGGTAGATTTTTGATGTTTGTATTTGTGTCTCTGGTATTTTTATCTTAATTTGTATTGGTTTGCATATTAGTGTTTGCAAAATATATTTAGCATTTCAGACTTGTTTCTGTTATTAATAGTGACACAAGACCTAGGGTTTGACAGGTTTCAACAAAATCTGCAGCATTATCAAGAAAACATGCATTCAGGTAATTAACAGTGGTAGTCATAGGTGTTTCACAGCCTAAACCAAGATCTAATACAACTTTACATAGTCTAACTCAAACACAAACATTAAAGAGTGACATTGTGTTTGTAAAAAGTGCCTTGTTTGTATTTGTTCCAAATAGTATTTATTTTGCACAGCCCCATCTCTAATAAGAACAAGTGGCATTTAGAACCAGGAATGATTGGCTCAGACTCCATTCTGATTAATCACAGAGGTGCAGTTTCATGCAAAAACAGTTGCAAGAGGCCTAAAGGTTGTGCTTCTCGAATTATCAAGATCAAACTGCTCAAATGGTGGCCCAGAAGTTCCATTCTGCAGCTAGCAAACTGTTAAGTGATTTCTATTCCCATGAAGTGGGAGTGACAAGCTCAAATGTAACTTCTAATGATGATCTGTAGTTTCTCTTTTAGGGCTCTGTGAGGTCAAAGCCATTACAGTATGAGTTAGACCAATTAACTCACTCAATACCACTTGCCATTTCGTATACAATGGGGACATCTGTATCCACCATCACCCCTAGCTTCATCACAGTGCTAAGAGGTTGCAGTCATAACTTGGGGGTATGGAGCTAATGTTTTTTATAAAACAATGGCTGAAAATGGATCATTCTGATTGGCTGACAGCCAGCATTCTACAAGAATTATGTCAGTGGTTGAAAACATTCAGTACAAATAGAACCATTTGAATATTAAATATAAAATATTTTAGATACAAAAGCATTTAATATAGGAGCTCGGTAGCACCCTATATTAGGGTTAAGTCTGCACTTCTGTGTTAAACTGAAAATGTTGTACTTTGGTAATTTCACAGCTATTCAAGAGATTTGCATGAAATTTTGCTTGCACCATCATGGACACAATATCTATTAATGTCACAAGCTGTGTTCCAGTTGGACGTGTGGGTGCAGAGATACAGAGTGTCAAAAAATCATGTAAATCACCATGTTTTGTTAAATTCTTTGTCATGCCATTGTGAACTCTAATGCACTCCCCATTACACAAGTTAGCTAAGATGGGTACAGTATAAGAGAATGGGGTGAGCATTAGATTTTATAACCCCAAGGCACACCTGTCTTGCCTGTTCCTGCATGCAGGGTGGAGGTGGGGTGTTAGGGTTGAGAACCCTAAGACCACATTTCCCTACTTTTGTTGCATTAACATAGTTTTTTGCAGAGAATGTTAAAAATATAAACACAGTTTAATAATAGCATTAAGGTGCTTAAAAGGTTGTATTACCTTTGCTAATCTAATCCTAGGAAGCATGGGGTACTCTGTTTTGTTCTCATAATTCCCATTGTGTTAGAATGATTAAGGGACAGAAACCCAACCCTGGTCATGCCTTAATACTTAAGTAGTTAAGTAAGCAATAACCAATGACAGGCTGTGGATGTATGAGGACATTAATATACTCCCCAGGTAAGTTGTGAGGTTTGGGGCTGAAGGCCAAGTGACCTCCAACCAAATGGGAAGTGCATTAATGCCCACATACACTCATAGCCTGAAGTAATGTAGGTTATTGCACCTATAAAATGAGCAATTTAGTTTACATAATTATAAAGTACAAATGGTTTTATTTACTTAAAAGTTTCTAATTTTCTTGGTATACTGCTGCTTTGCAAACTGTGCAAAATGATATAGGCACATTTTTTCATTTTGTTTTAAGACATATTAGCAAGAACTGAGTTGGAAAATGAACTGTGAAGATTTTGTGCAAAAGAAACATTTGGTTTTGTTAATAAGTCTGTTTTTTTGTTTTTCTTCTGCAGTAAGTGACATCATGCACCATTGGAAAAGTACCAGCCCATTACAATAATGCTATGCTGTGCAACCATCAGCATCAGCAACACTCATCCTGGTGCATTCAAGCATGATTTCCCCACTCCTATTTCCCCTTGCATCTTTCTCATCTGGGGCACACTTTCCCTGCTCCTATATTCTATGTGTCTTTCTCCCTCTGTCTCTCAGATCAGGAGCTGCTACATGTATCTTTTTGTCTCAGCTCTGGAGCTGCTTTCAGCAAGCCATGGTTATCAAAGAAAGGAAACTGACCATGTATTACAGATGCACTGGTAGCGCTCCAAAATATGTCAGAAAATACATTTCAGGTATATAGAGAGGCACACTGAGGCAGGGGAGATTTGTGGACCATATGAATACAGGCAATGGAAAGATATATAAGGGAAGGGACTGAGTTTTTTTGATTTCACTTTGTCCTCACTTAGCTAGGTTTTTAAATATGGCACTAATTTCTTGGGTGACCATAAGGGAATGAGTTCACTTTCTAACATATTCAGCTTACATAAAAGCATACAGTATGTAGGTTGGCAGGGGATGTATGGGTTCACTAGGGTATAATCAATGGCCACATGATTAGTTTTAACCAATCAAAGTTAGAGATTTATGGCCCAATTTTCAAACAGGTTAGCATGACACAAGGGACTTGGGTCAAAAGAGTTTGACACGAGTGGTGATTTGCATCACCAATTGCATCAAATGCACTTTTCTGAAGTAACTTGCATCTGATCCATACACTGCTGTGCCAAAGAACTATTGCACCAGGGTTACATCATACAAACAGGTGTGCCAGATCACAAGTAGGCTTGTGCCATTGCAGGGCTGCCACATCCCTGTTAATTGGATTTTCAAAGCCCCACCATGGATGCAGCAGGGGCCACCACTTACACCAGGCAGGGGGTGGTCTAAGTGGTTGCTCCATGTGGACTTGGGGCAGCAGAGGACTGTGAGGTGAAGTAAGGGTGGGGGAGTAGCCAAGGTGTTTGTTGGGGCACAGCTGTCAGGCACTCTTAGTGATGTGGCACACCTCAAAGACAGTTGTAAATGCCATTTGGTACACTAAAACATGTCACCAATGTCACATACAGGGTTCCCTGGTAGTGTAACCCCCACCCCTTGCTTATGTTGAAGCCCTGGTGGTATGGTGCACCCCCAACTCACATGGAGCTCCAATCCTCTGTCCAGATTTTACACACAAAAAAAACAGTCCCACTTCACACCCCACCCACTCCCCATAACATCAATGCACACATGGCAAGTCATTACCTGGTGATCTAGTGGACCCTCCATCCTCCCTACCCCATCAGACATTGCCAAATCACCCTGCTCCCCCCTGTTCCTTGCTCCAATCCCATGACTGGCACCGCCCTACACATGCCTCCATGGCCAACCACAGGATGCATTGTCACTCTGTGCATACTGTATACAGTATACACATAATGGGTTCTGCAGCTGGCTATGTTAACTATAGTATTTGCACTTGTAGAAGTATAAGGCCTTGGCATCTCTATGCTTAACTATGAATATGAAAGATTAATATACAGTACTGGCATTATTTATTTGAGGAGAGGAGGTGGCAGTATAACAGGGAACCCTACCTATAAAATACAAATTGCAATGCTGCATCTTGAATGAAAGCATACATTTGCAGAAGAAATAATTGCAAGAAACTTAATGAGAAGCAAGTAGTTCATGTTGGAAAATACAGACATTTATATGAACACTGATACAGTACAGATATTTAAATGAACACAGATAAAAAATGTTTTGCAATAAGTGTTGTAGTTAGACACACACACACACACACACACACACACACACACACACACACACGCATTGAGTACCTTAATTATTTCAATATCCTCAATAACATGCAATACTGCTGCACATGCAGCTGTAGTTGACATCCACACCAGCACTAGATTATACATACTAAACTACAAATTTGAAGTGTAAATGAATGTTTATTTGCTCCAGTGTTTTACTGTTAGGGTTAAATGGAATAAGTTGACTTCCGTCTCCTATATGATGCTTGCTTTCTTAATGAAAACTGAACTGTTGACTCTAGAAATTTAGCAATTCATGTAACACAGTTCAAGAACATATAACTACCATTGGTATAATATATGATTGGCAAATGTGACTTACAAAATTGGACAATGCAGCTGTGCATACTACCATATGTTATTCCAAAAATAAAGAAGGCATATTTCTCCTGTCACACTAATGTGCACTAAATCAGAACACCGAACAGCTAAGTTTTTAACACATCACTGGGGTAATCTAGTGTTGCACTGGGTCGGTGGGGGGGTACATACAAAACAATTATTATAAATGTAGAAAGTGTTTTAATAACACATTAAAATAGACTTAAAACAGATGACTTCCTATTTAATATGTTGGATTATCTACAGTAAAAGCAAAGCTAAGACCCTCGGTGACATCACAACACTTTCTCCATTTATAATACTTGTTTTGCATGTGCATTGAAACTAGTGAGTTATCACCTTTACATTTCAAAGTGTTAGCAAAAATAATCAAATAGAATTCTGGCATTGTTACAATAGAAAAGCCCACTCCATCCAAAGTTTTTCAGTAAGAAACTGTTATACATTTAACTTCATCAAAAGAAGAAACATACTCTTTTAATAATGCATATCAGCTTATGCATGTTTTAGCAATGGCGTCCATCTATGTGTTTTTGCAATTAATAAACAAGTTTCCTATTTTTTTGTTTTCAAATCAAATCTGGATAGAAAGAGAATAATATTTTCAGAATCATAATGCATGTTCAGATTGTTTTTACTGTCTTTGTCCAGGAAAGACACACTGAGCTACAGCTTGTTCCTGTGTTTGTTTTGGGAGCACAGGGAGGTTAAGTGACTTGCTCTGGTCACACAGTAAACAAATAGAGAATGATGGAATCATAATCCATTCTGCTAGATGAATGAAGCTTGTTCACAGCTCTTTGCTTTAAACTCTAGGCTATACTGCCAGCTGATTATCAAAAAACACACATTTTAAGGTTGGCCCCATGATGCCAGGCCAGTAGGTACAGAGCCACATTTGCATCTTGCAGACCTGAATTCATACCTGAAATTGTAAGAGAAAAGGCTGTAAGAGATGGAATATAAAAAAACAGAAGTTGGTGCTGTGGCAGCCCCAGAAATCTGTACTGACATGAACACAGCCAGGGTTTAAGAATCCTGATATGGGCCCCAATACCTGTTTGCACCACAGAGCTAGCATTGCAATGTGTAGTTTTTATGTTGGCTTGCCACGCTTTCGTGCAAGTCAACATCTTGGGACAGTGGAGATTTGGAGGCGCGGCTGCTGTTGGGCGAATACAGGGCATGCATCAGTAGGTGCGTCCCTCATTCCCCAATCAGCCTGCATGCCCTGGCCACACCATGCATGCTAATGTGGTGAGCACATCTAAGGAAAGGTCCGCTGCAATCTAAGCAAAGCTCGTCAGATGCAGCAGACCCTTCCTGCATGCTCGCCACATTAGCAGCATGGCGAGTGAAGTGCAGCCCGATGTGTATCCTCATATACTGGCCGGGATAAGCCAGAGCTATCTCATATGGCACGCCGACGGGAGCCCACCTCGTCGGCATCACCTCCCCCAACTGTTGAATGCCAAGAGGTGCCCAATCCTCGGCTCAGGCTCCCCGACTTTGTTTGCCGGGCGGGTGCTCAATCTCGTGGCGGCATTACCCCTGTTGTGTGCCGATGAGGGTGCCCAATCCCCCGTCGGCTACTGACCCCCACCAAACCCACTTAGGTGGCACACTGGGAGCCCACCCCAGCATGCCAAAACTGTTCCGCAATGGGCTCGCGCTCCCCCCTGACTTTGTTTGCTGGCGGGGGTGTCCAATGTCCTGGAGGCATTACCCCCCGTGTTGTGTGCTGACGAGGGTGCCCAACCCCCCGTCGGCTACTGACCCCCCCAAACCCACTTAGGTGGCATGCTGGGAGCCCACCCTAGCGTGCCAAAACTGTCCCGTGACGTTTTCTTTACCTAGAATACGAAAATGGTCCCTCGTAGTCTAGGTCCGCCCCCACCTGCATCCACCCACTGCGCACTCCTGCCCCTCACCCCCACCTCATATTTACCTCCGGAGTCCAGCGTGACGATCTTCAGTGGACCGGGAACACGTCTGCACTCTTCAAAGCTGACCGCGAACTGAGGAAATACCGGTAAGCTGTATAATGGAGTGAATAGGGTTTTTTCAACTTTGTTACATATCTCAGGCATTTCTTGGAATTTTTGCACCAAATTTTCAACATGGGGTTTTTGGGGCCCCTCCTCATGAATTCTCTCACTGTCATGGTGTTTATCAGCCTTGAAAGGTGATTTTGCCGTCACTGAGTGAAATCACCTTTCGGGGCCCATTAACAACATGACAGTGGCGGTGTTCATGAGGTGCCCTCTTAAAAAGCATAAGTTCCAAATTTGGTGGAAAAAATCAACAAATGCCTGTTTATCTGGCGTGCATCGCGAAAGGTCACAGGCTCATAACCTCGCAAGATTCACAATATTTTGCTGCGGATTGTCGGCATTGTCATTTTGTACACCTCTCAGAACAGTACAGCTGTCATTTTCCACATCCTGCCCGAAATGTGCTTCCGCACTTCCAGCGCACAATAGCGCAGTCGCTGTGGGAAATCAGTGTTTGGGCCAGATTATGAAAATGACAGTGACACAGTTCATGAGCAGAGGACCTAAAATGCCTATGTTGAACATTTGGTGATGATACTCCATAAAATAACTGTGTTACGAGCGTGCATTGGCAGATTGCATGCACGCTCGTACCGTCATGCATTTGTGATATTTTCAGTCTGGATTCTCACCATTGCCATTTTTCCACACCTTTTGATGAACAGTACAGCTGTCTTTTGATATATCGTGCCCAAAATGTGTTTTCGCACTTCTGACGCAGAATAGCGTGGTCACTGTGCGAAATCACTTCTTGGGACACTTTGAGGAAATAACAGTGACACTGTACATGAGTAGAGGTGCTAAAATGCCTATGTTGAAAATTTGGTGCCGAACGCCCATAAAATGGCAGTGTTGCAAGTGTGCATTGCATATTTCCCATGCACCTTAGTAGCTTTGCAAATTTGGTATATTTACATGCCACATTTTCAACACTGGCATTTTTTTTACACCTCCTTATGAACTGTACAGCTGTCATTTCTCACATCCTGCCCAGCATGTTTTCCCGCACTGCACTACCAAACACCCAAAGGGACACCCTAATGCTTGTCACTTTCTGCAGGGTGGGGGTGGGTTGGCATCAGTTCAATACTTCACTGCCATTCCTATGATGCATCTAACTCCTGCACTACCAATGCCAATGCCAGCAAGCCAACATTCTGCATTGACAAATGCTTATTTATAATTAGCTGGCAGTATAACCTCGAGGTTAAAACAATCCTGAAGATGGATTATTTTTACTAACAGTTTAAAATGTAAAGGTGACAACTCACTACTTTCAATGCACATACAAAACAATTATTATAAAGGTAGAAAGTGTTGTAATAACACCTTAAAACACACTTAATAAAACAGATAATTTCCTATTTAACCTGTTGCATTATCTACTGTCAAAGCAGGGCCAAGCCCCTCGGTGGCATCATTTTCTGCCAGGAGCCTAAAACACATGGCTGCCCCCAGCCCTTAATCACAGGCTGAGTTGCATGTGAATAACTCTGGACTGCAAAAACTCACAGATAAACACAGTTGCTCACTCAAATTAGCTTTTTATGGGATTTCAGACATTAAGAAATCTTGAAGATGACAATCCCCCTTTAAGCTAGACACCTAAAATGTGGCATGACTACTTATTGATTTATGACCTAATGTCATGCCATGTGCCATGTTACTTGGGTGCACTGCTTCAGAGTTCCAATGCCTCAAAGTCAGGCATTTTATTTTGGGAGAACGTTTTGTAATAATATTTATCTTCTTACAACTCAGTCATCTTTGGAGCTACAGTAGATACATTCATGAACATTAACTTTCATAGTCTTTCTGTAAGGGTAATAGAATTCACTAAACATCAAGAGATTTGGATTAAAAATATTTAAGTTACAGGGGTTCAAAATTTTACTATGTAATTATTTCTCAAATGCCGTGAAAACATTCTAAAAATGTGTAAAATATATAATTTGGGAATTGTACTGGAGAAGGGTGGGGGAATAGACAAGGACAGGAGATGTAAGTGGAAACAGACATTACCCTCTCCTCCCAAACACACTTGATTAAAGGATTTACCAAATTATATTTTTGAGAGCTATACAGTTTAATTAAGTTGATAAAACATTAAACTGATAAATCATAAATAAAAATTCCCCTTTAGGATCCCTCAAATTTTTGGATGAACAACTAAATAAGAAGATGCTCATAACCGTTTTGTAATATAGCCTTTTTTTTGTATTCATGTTATTTGAACTCATTGACACTAGTCACATTCAGTACACTTTGTGCAATGTCACTTTAAAATGTGTCTGTTGTAAACTCAGTCAGTGCTGCAAAACACATGCAAACATGTATCACAATGGACTTGTTTATGTAATGGTGCTACCATGCTATATCAAACCTCCACATAATGATAACTTGGTAATAATAAACAGAGTACATGGATCCGACAATAATTAGCTTTTCCCAAGTTCTCATAATGGCTCAACCGCAACACTCTCCAGTCAGCATTTTAGCTCTCCTGTCTTCCTGCCCCACCAAGTAGCTCCTGATTGTCCGCTCAGCTTCAGCTCTGAAGCAGCAGTTCAGTTAAATTCAGATCACATTCATTTTTGAGCAGGTGAGGAGAATTAGAAGAATGCATTTGGGGACTAGCAAGTGGAGTGGCTTAGCATGAGTCCTGTTTTTGCAACAGAGCTACAGGTATCTGCAGTGTCACTTTTTTTACTTTCAGCAGCAAGAAAATAATAAAATTAAAAAAATTAAAACACAATTAGCATCTCTCATGCTGTTTGTAGTACTCGAGTGTCCTGTCTGACTTCGGTGTTCTGTTTTGGGGGTGAGTGCTATGGTATCCTCTCAAATTTTTATTTATTTTTTAATTTAGTTTTTGTTGACTGGGTAAGTGCACTAGACAAATCCTGCCTATTTTCAAGCACGACCCCGAGAAGGGGGATACATATGAATTCCAACTGACCTTGAACCAGATTAAGCAAATACAGATTAAGAAAACAGAAAAAGCCAAGTGATTAAGTTTTTATTTCTGAGTGCTTTGTTTTTAAAAACTGAGGATAACTGTGGATGCTGGATGATGGAGTGTGGCTTTCTGACCAGTTCAGTGAGCCACAGCACCACACTGCTGTTAACAGGGGTGGAAGTTCAGCAATATCAGTTAAATGACAAGAGGTCAAGTCAAAATCAGAAAATATAATACTGTGATGCTGTAACAATACCAAATGAGCTGAGTGAGTCTAGAGTGCATGCAGTTGAGATGTGGGTAGAAGGAGATCCAGATCAAATTTGTAGTGTAGCTCGGCCTTATTTTTTAGCTTTCCTCAATGTAACAAATGGGGAGCTATAACAAACTCACATCATGGCTCCCAGGATGGTATATTCAGTCAGGCACTAGCCAACTTAAAATAGGGCTATGTCAGGGCAGCGCTAAGTCAGGTAATGCTGCCCAGACATGGTTCACGAAGTTGGCTCCAAGAGTTGATAGTGTGGGCGATGCATGCATCGGAGGCAGTGTTGCTAGGGTTGATACCTGTAATACAGTGTTATCTGACACCATTGACTCCCTCGCACCTGTCCGTGTACAACCCAAATCTTCTTACTTGAGGTCCCCATGGTTTGATGGGGCTGTCAGGGAAATGAAGAGGATGGGTCAGAGGTTAGAGTGCTGCTGGAGGAGATCCAGCCTGGAGGGGGACAAACTGGCCCTGCATGTGCATTATAATGCATACCAGGGGGCAATCAACCATAAGATGGCAATGTTCCTGTCCAGAGAGACTGCTGCTGGGAAGAACCGACCACCTACACTTTTTTGGACTGTGGACAGGCTACTCCATCCTGCCTGTCTACAGCCCGGGAAGGTTTTTTCTAATGTAGAGTGTGAAGAGTTTGCTCGGTTCTTCTCGGACAGCAATGTCGTAGCCTGCAGTAGTCACCTAAAGTGTTTTGAGTGCACTCCGCCTTGTTGGGGGGGAGTTTAGACTGGTGGAGGTAAGTGAGGTCATTGAGGTGGCAACCAATCTGAAGCACACCTTTTGTGAGTTGGACCTGGTGCTGACGCATTTCTTAATGAGATGCTTTGACACCGTTGGCTCGATGTTTACTCTGATTGTCCGGTGCTCCTTATCTGAGGGGGCCTTCCCTGATGTCTTGAAGGAAGCACTAGTGAGACCCCTCTTAAAGAAACCATCTTTGGACCCGGTGGTCAGGGCAAATTATAGACCTATATCCAACCTTCCCTTTTTGTCAAAGGTAGTTGAGAAGGTGGTGGCACTTCAGTTGGAAGAGCACCTCATGACTCATGAGCTGTACAAACATTTTCAGTGAGGATTTTGGGCTAGGCATAACACAGAAACTGCGTTTGTTCGGGTGCAGAATGATCTCCTCAGGGCGAGAGATCGTGGGGATAAGACAATTCTTGTTCTCCTCAGTCTCTCCTCAGCATTTGACACTGTGGACCATTGAGTGTTACTTGACCACATTAGGGAGCTCTGTGGACTCACCGGTACTGTCATCCACTGGTCTGAGTCCTTCTTTACCAACAGGAGGCAACGAGTTGTGATGGGGAATTTTTTCTCCACTCCTAGCCTTCTATCTTGCGGAGTTCCTCAAGGGTCGGTACTGGCCCCAATGCTGTTTGCAGTGTACATGCTACCCCGGGAAGGATCATTAGGAAGTATGGCTTAGGTTTTCATTGTTATGCTGATGATACCCAGCTATACTTTTCCTTTGCCCCAAGAACATCCAATGTGTCGGACGTGCTAAATATCTGCCTTGCTGAGATCAACTACTGGATGGCCTCCAGTTGATTGCAACTGAACCCCAATAAGACAGAGGTATTGGTGGTGGAGTTGAACAGAGTGCATGATAGGATGCCTCTGACTTAGCAACTGCACTTGTTCTGGGAGCTGTTTCATTGAAGGCCTCCTCTTGGGTGTGAAATCTAGGTGTTATTTTGGACAGGAGTTTGACAATGGAGGTGCAAATATCCTCCATGGTCCATTCCTGCTTTTTCCATCTAAGAAATATCTCCAGGATAAAGCCCCTTGTTCTGCCTCTGGACCTCCCTACCTTGATACATGCCTTAGTTACATCAAGGCTTGACTACTGCAATGTGCTCTACCTCAGGGTCACAGAAGGATCTCTCCGTAGGCTGCAGCTGGTGCAAAATGCAGCTGCCCGGTTACTTACTGGGCAGCAAAAATGTTGCCACATTACATTGGTGCTGCATGAATTGCACTGGCTGCCGGTAAGATGGAGGATCCTCTTTAAGATGGGTCTTCTCACCTATAAGGCCCTACATGGGAAGGGCCCTGGTTATCTTTTAGACCTTCTTGCACCTGCTATCTCTGTCCGCCCCCTCCATTCTTCCAGCAGGGGCCCCCTGGCAATTCCTAGAGTGAGGTTAAGATCTGCTGGTGACAGAGCATTTAGTGTTGCAGCTCCCATTCTTTGGAATTTGCTGCCATCCGGAGTCAGTGGAGCCCCTACTGTAGATATTTTTAAGGTCCGCCTGAAGGCCTTCCTATTTTCCCAAGCTTTCTTAGGATTGAATTATGGAATTTAGCTGAATATGATAATTATATGTTGAGTTATAAATTTTATGTATATAAATTTGCTATGTTTTTTGTATTTTTTTTGATGCTGTATTTATTTATTCATTTTGTACAGTGCCCGGAGCCTCTGGGATTGGGCATTTCTTAAATAAACTTTGTATTGCCTTGCCTTGCTTATCTGCAGTTTTCAAAGGTACCCATGCAAATGAGCCCATTGGGCATGCCATGCACTAAGAAGCGATTTGCATGCCCATTATGGTCCCATTTTCATGGATTGCAGAAACAGGTAGTATGGCACTGCTCCCCCAGTCCATGATAGCCGCAGCTATCCCTGGTACTAGTGGTCCCCCCTCCACCAATCACCAGCCTAGATGAGCAAGTCATATTAAGCTGATGGTAGTGGCCCTCCTCTCCAATCACCACCCCCCAAGCAAAATAGTAATCCCTGGTGCTAGTGATCCCCCCTCCCTCTGATTGCCAGCCCTGATGTATAAATCATATTCTGGGCTGGTAGTGGTCACCACTCCCTCAGATCGCTAGCCCCCATATATAAATATAAATAAGAGGCATGCTCCCTGTACATATGGTGGCCAGCTGAGGAGGTGTGAGGAGGACTGTGCCAGTTGCTGTATGCACCCACAGCACCACAGATAATGCTAAGGTGAGTGGGGGGTGCCCAGTACTGCAAGGGGGCACTGAAGAACAGGGAGGGGTTTTTGTTTAAATCCAGACTGGCAATTGGCAGTGGGGGCACTACCACCAGGGATAAGTCTTTGTACGTTGGGGCTGGTGATCAGAGGGAGGGGGAACCACTAGCACCAGGGATTGCTATTTTTACTCAGGGGTTGATGATCAGAAAGAGGGGGGACCACTGGCAACACAGATTGTTTATTTCTCTGAGGGACTGGCAAAGGGGGGTGCCACAGACCACAGTGATGGGTATGCTCCCCCAGTGGCCAACTGGCTGGTTGTCTGCATTACCTCCAGCTGCCACAAGGGTTGCACTGAATAAGAGGCACTAAGCTAGCCCAGGCAAAAAGAAATACAGGTGACGGGGCACAGGCAAAGTGGGCAAGCATTAAGGATGCAATAATTGAAGCAACATCCCATTGTGTTAGAGAGAAAAGGAAGTGCAAAAGAAGAAGGAAACCACTTTGGTTCTCAAAAACAGTAGCCAAAAATGTCAAAGTCAAAAGGCTGACCTTCAGGAAATATAAGGGAACATAGCGGGATGAAGATAGGAAGGCATACCAAACTTCACTAAGGGAAGCAGGGAAGGCAGTAAGGCAGGCAAAGGTCAAAACTGAGGAAACACTAGCACAGACAGTAAAAGATGGTGACAAGAATTTCTATAAATACATTAGTGAAAGGAGAAAGTCCAGAGGGGTTATTGCTAAGATCAAAGGATATAAGGGGACGTGTGAGGAAGGGGACTATGTAAAAGCATCTATCCTAAATAGATACTTCTGCTCAGCATTTACTGAAGAGAAGGCAGAGCAGGGCCTACAGCTCAGCACCATGGACACAGTGGGGAGGGAGATGAACACTAGTTCCTTCACAAAAGAGAGGGTCCTACAAGAGTTTGATAAGCTCAGGGTGGACAAGGCAATGGGACCTGATGGCATACATCCCAGGGTACTAAAGGAGCTAAGGGTGGAACTAGCAGAGCCATTATCAGAACTGTTTAGTGAGTCTCTGAGCACAGGAGAGGTCCCAGAAGACTGGAGAAGGGCTCATGTGATCCCACTCCACAAGAATGGTAGCAGAGAGGAGGCAGGGAACTATGGACCAGTCAGTCTTACCTCAGTACTGGGCAAGATTATTGAGGCACTCCTTAAGGAAAGGATAGTGCAACACCTGGAATCAATAGGAGTACAGGATCCAAGACAGCATGGGTTTATAAAAGGAAGGTCCTGTCAAACTAATCTAATAGATTTCTTTGACTGGGTAACCAGAATGGTGGATGAAGGGGAAGCAGTTGATGTTGCCTACCTTGACTTCAGCAAAGCTTTCAATACTGTACCACATAGAAGATTGATAAATAAGCTGGGTAGGTTCAGGGTGGGTCAGAGGTGGGGCAACTGGGTGACAAACTGGTTGACGGGCAGAAAACAGAGAGTGGTGGTAAAATGTATACAGTCAGAAGACATGCAAGTCACAAGTGGGGTACCTCAGAGATCACTCCTGGGGCCAGTCCTCTTCAACATCTTCATTAGTGACATTGCAGATGGACTGGAGGGTAAGGTTTGTCTGTTTGCAGATGACATCAAGATCTGCAACAGATTAGATGATCCAGATGGGGTGGGCAGAATGAGAAGAGATCTGGATAAACAAGCAAAATGGTCAGAAGAGCGGCAACTGGGGCTTAATGCAAAGAAGTGCAAGATCATGCACATAGGGAAGAGAAACCCTGAAGCCACCTATAGGCTGGGAGGGCAGTTGCTGGCAGTCACAAGGGAAGAAAGAGACTTGGGCATCATCATCACAGATGACCTGAAACCATCCAAGCAGACCACTAAAGCAGTAGGTAAGGCTAGGGAGATGTTAGGGTGTATTAGTAGGGGTATCACAAGTCAGAAGAGGGAGGAAATAATCCCTCTTTACAAGACACTGGTTAGGCCCCATCTGGAGTACTGCTTGCATTACTGGAGGCCACACCTTCACAAGGACATTAACCAAATTGAGGCAGTACAGAGAAGGGCAATCAAAATGGTGCAGGGACTGCATCAAAAAACATATGAGGACAGATTAATGGAGCTCAATATGTATACGCTAGAGCAAAGGAGGGAGAGAGGTGATATGATCGAAACATTCAAACACCTTAAGGGCATTAACAAGGTGAAAGAGTATAATGTTTCAGTATAAGAAAAATAGCAGGACAAGAGGACACAGCATGAGATTAGAGGTAGGCCGGTTAAGGGGTAATGTGAGGAAGTTCTTTTTCACAAAAATGGTGGTGGATCCATGGAACGGCCTACCTCAGGAAGTGATGGATATGAATACAGTGCAGGGCTTCAAACAGGCATGGGATAGGCATAAGGGAACAATACAGATGAGTATGAATAGATAGGCCATTAACAGAGCAAAGGCTGATGGAACATTTATCAGCAGTAGTTGTGCAGGGCAAAAGGACGACTGCACAAAACCCTTTTGCACCATGCAAATCTGATGAATATTGACTAGCATCGATATTCCTATTCCCAACCCACCATTTACATACCCCTCTCTTTTTTCAATATTCCTTTTTCTCCCACAAGTGGCTGGCAGGCACAGCTATGGCTCTCTCTAAGAGAGACTTGTTTCCACCCATGAGCATGATTCCTTTGATTTCAGCTCCTACCCAGGCAAGTTCACCCCATAGGGGCTAGGAAGGGGAAGGACATCCTCCCCCCCCAGGTGAACAATCCAGATTCCTGTGTGGAACCACAAGTCAGGAGCAGGGCCAGGGCATCATGGAGCCTGCCAGCATTTTCTTTTTCCATTTTTTCCCTTCCCCATTGCTGGGGCATGCATGTCAACATGTGCAGATGGAGACATGCACACGCTATGGAGTCCCACAGCACCCTCCCATCTGTAGTGTCCTAGGACCCGCACTGTCCTCAGGCTTCCACCTAGTGGCAGTCATCTGGTGGGAAGGCCAATCCATCCTCCCTGGGAGAGGAGCACTTTCCTCTGGATGCTTGATCCTCTCCCTCCCTGGCTGACCCCAAGCAATCTGTGCTCAACTCCGGACATGGGTCGCTAATGTGGCAGGTGGTAAGGCACGGCACAGGGTCATAATGTCACAAGACATTATGCCGCATAGCAAAATAGCATTGTCATTACAGCATGATTGTTGCCATGCAGCATAAGTCTTTTTTCTGTGAGGGGCTCCACCCCCCCACACGCCCTGTTAGGGGCTGCGCCCCTGAAACATCCCACTAAGGATTCTAAACATCAGGGGGAGTTACCTCTGGGAGCGCACAATGTTGTAAAAAAATAAAATGTCTTGGACCAGGAATCAAAGCCGGTCCAAGACGCAACGCCTGGGTTCCTGCTGCTGTGCTCAGTCCAGTGAGCCATGGCAGCTGCTCAGTGGAACCTAGTCTGGGCAGAGGTCTTATCCTCTGCCTGGGATTGTGTGAAAGGTGCAATACCGCATACAGCAGTATATGCAGTATTGCAGCATTTGCTGTCATGGACAGTGCTGCTATGGGTTAGCTATAATGTCATGCGCTATTAAGCATATGACATTATGATCCAGTAGGGTAAGGCACCAATGCCTCAGCTCTCCATGTTACTGGGCCAGCCATACCCCCCTCCTTTTGGTTTGCATGGGCACTACTCCTGTTTACTGGTACAACAGAGCCCTTTCAATGTTCAGCTCCAGCGCAAAGCCCAGTTTGTGTGGGCAAACACTGGTTAGCACCTACACAAACATATGAATATCATGTCCACTGTATGTACCTGCATACCAGCCAAATCAGGTAACATTTGGATGAATGCTTCAAAAACTATACTGAAACACTAAAACTCAAATTTTTTTTTTCGTTATTCAGTTTACTTTATTGACACAACTCCTTTACATTGAAAGTTTGGCCTAACCAGGCCGGTACCAACATGTTAACAATAGTTGTTATAAAACATTAGCCTGGTAAACAGTAACAATAAAAGTTAACAATCTCAGCAAAGGTAATTTTTTACATTAAAACAACCTACCCAATTATCCCACCCCCCACAGATCTCTGAACCCCCCCTCCCCATCAGCATCTACTTATATAAAGAGCCACTGGGATTTCTTAAAGCAAGGACTCGGGAGATACTACAAGTACTGGAGACAAGACCTCACCAGTCTAAGGAGATTGCACTTTCCAGGTAACTAAAACCGCATCTAAAAGCCCTATAACTCAAATTTTAACTTTGGCAAAATGTTTGGCAATCTATAATATAGCCCCCTTTAAAGCCTGAGACTGAAAAACTCATACACATCCCCATGTTGAATGATTCTTTAAATCCTGAAACTGTAAAGATATTTGAGTAAGAAGTTCTAAAATTAGAAATAAATGAAAATAAAATTTTGGTGAACTGGTTGGCCACCTATAAATAAACCCCCTTTCAAGCTCGGAATCTAAATCTTGGTACTCATCTACATGTATTATGGACCTTTATACCTGCCTAAGTTTTAACATATCGATGTGAACTTTAAAATTAGATGAAAGGTACTGAGAATGAAATTTCGGCAAATTTTCACATGGCAATTCTCCAACATTAAGTCAAAGTGGAATGTAATTCTGCCTTAATTCTGCCAGCAGAATTTTACATTTCATACAGCCCTACCAGAAGATCGGTATAATAGCATTTTGCTCCAATGCTTCCAAAACCTCCTGAGTGGTATGCCCCCAAAAAAGATCCATTATTAGCAGTGATCTCTGTTTAGCCGGAAGTTCCATCTGTCATTTGATTTTATTACAGTGAGGGATCAGAACATCACTGATAAACTGAAGCATTGTGGCATTACATGCCCAGTGGTTTTCTGAATGGCTGATTAACCATCAGGGAATTTAAATGCAGGGTTGCAGTTATTGGTTTTGCCTTTATAAATGATCTGAGGGGGAGAAGTTCACCAATGATTGACACAGCAAGCACTACTGAGACCAGCCTCTTGTCGCCCAACCCACAGACCTCTACCTGTTTAGACCCCATAATTGACATGGTCCATTGGCTGCAAGGCACCAGTTGTACTCCAGTCTCATCCAAGTTGATAACTAAAGCTGGAGGGATCAGTTCTTGGCTGCATGCTAATGACACTCTGCCGAGGAATCGTGACTTTAGGTCATTGAAGTCGAGGGGTGTTTTACGTGCTGCCTTTGTAGCTTTTCTCTTTGAGTACCCCATGTGACTCAACAACTTCCAAGACCACTGTCGACTGAAAGAAAGGTGACCACCATTCTCAGACAAGAGGTCCGGGTTATGTGCTTTTACAACTCCGTATGCGATAGCAGACACTACCCTGGCGTTAACTACTGCACCTTCTGACCTTAGACTTTTTACGATTTTTTAAGCTCCTCTTCAACTTCCTCGAGAAGCAGTGCAGGTTGTCCTTGGGGCTTAGTGGAAAGCTCAGGGATAAGTTGACTGGGGTCTGGGGTTTTGCTGAGCTTGGATAGGTAGTCTTTCTTAAAACCTTGCACAGTACTTTTGTTAATGGTACCCTCGTATTTCTTATTGTAGCGACGAATGGCGTTCATAACATCATTCTCAGCAGCATGTTTCCCAATTTCAAATTGGATAGCTGCACTGTACCTCCCATACTCTCTCCTGTGCTTTTTAGCTGGGGGACCGGACAACTCACCAGACAGCTCACTGACAACAGACTCAGCAATTTGGAGGGGGACCGAAGCAGATTGGCTCAGGGTTTCTGCATTAAGCGGTGCTCCAGATAAGCCCCTCTTAACAGAAGTTTTCTTGGAAAGCCAGGAAAGAAGTGACATCTTAAGTTTTGCTAGCTTGAAGTACACAAAAGGCTAGAAATACAGTTGCCATTCTTTCTCAGCAATTTATAGCCTCCTAGCAACTGACAGTTGACTTCTGGGTTTGCCAAGCACCGTAATAACACTAATAATCTTTTACGCTGAAAAGTCTGGGAGCACAGCCGTGCTGAAATTTGGTTACGCGATAATAAAGCATTATACAGTATATTTCTGTACATGTCAGACTTCCATCTGTTGTTAATGATGGCAGAAGACCAAGGAGTTATGTCATCAATAACATATTTATTCATGTTATAATGAACAGTAATAATCAAATGTGTGTCACACAATCATCCTCAGTCAAAATCTAATAATCATCCATTCATTAGTCTTAACTCTTTTAAAACAGTACTTGTTAAGGAGCAGCTGACATGGTTCTATGTCATAATGGTGAAAATATCACTGCAACAGGGAAATTGGTGAATGCACATTATTGAAAACAAAAACAGCGACTGTGCACAAAAGTGGACCCACAGTGAGCGAGGGTCCACAATACTGTATGGGTGCAACAAAATACAAACATTTTTCTGTGGGAGGCAATGCCTGACACACCCGCTATCTAATTATAATCAAGTCAGGGGGGCATGACACTGGGGTAATGGAGAAAACTCGGGAGGGGGCTATTCATGGGGAGATCCGTTCACCACAAAACTAAATGGGGGGGATACAAAGTCCAACAACTACATACAAAAACAGAATACCATCCCTATCCAGCCCCGAACCTGGTACCTCTTACACTAGAGGCACCCACTCTTACCACCAGACCACATGGCCAGTTTGGCTCATCCCATTCAAACAACATCCCAAATGCCAGTTTCCTTTACCTAACCTTCTGGTCACTATCCTGATGACTTGTTGTTCTTCCCCTGTACCCGCACTATATTCGCTCCTCGCTAGCCTTTCACATTCAGTAAAAATCATGTGTGCTCAAATTGAGTGACTCAAAAGTGAGTCACTCAATTTGAGTCACTCACATGACGGTATACCAGTTGACACCACTGGGAAAATACTGGAAAACACAATAGCAGGACATAATTCTGCTTGTATTTCATATATCTTCTATAGAGTTCCCCTCTCCATTATTTATTACTGAAGTAATTCCCACTGAAACAAGAGCATTATCACTTTGAGTTCATCTGCCTCTTTAACATGCTCCCTACTTGAAATCATAATGCTCTTTTGTGACATCACAGCCCATCACCTTGAGAATAACTGTGATGTCACAAGCAGAGTATTGTGACATCAGGTTGGGAAGAAGCAATAGGAGCAGATGAACCCTCAAGGAACAACTCTCCTGTTTTTATGCATATGACTGTTGTAATACATAATTGGGGTAAGAAATATAGCACTAATGAGAAATATAAGCTGCTTTGTGTCCAAATATTATGTTTTTCAAAGTTCTTCTTGAGGCATCAGTGGCTCTTTAACCACTGTACTGACAGATGTCAATGTTTCTGACCTCCTTTATTCTATATCTTGATAGGTTATAATAATTGCCTTGTTCTACCTCTCTGTTTGCCCCTTTTCTTCTTGCATCATTGCATTTCATGTTTGCAACCTATTTATTTATGATTCTATGTAGTATCTAGTATATTGGTGAATTCCCTTTTTATTTGTAATTCTGGTGACTCTAAACTAGTGTACTGCCATCTGTCCTACCCTGGACCTCCTTGTAAATGAGTTTTCCTAAATGCAGCTTTTTTCTGATGAAATAAATAAATAGAAATAGGCAATTACACTGCCTTATGTAATACTTTATTTGGTTTAACACAAATATAAGTTTTTAACAATAATATCTGTATTTGTAAAAAGAGCACTATTTACGAGAATTCGTACTAAATAGTATTTTCATTGCACAGCCGTACTTTTTATACATGTGTTAATCCTTAAAATGCCCTGCTCCCCTCCAAAAATTGCTTAAAGAGCATATCTTCAAGGCTGGCCCACCAGCACAGAGGCAGTGCAACCATCTGAGATGCCAACAACCCAAGTCTGGAAACAGACTCAGAATGTCAGAGGACCAGTTGAGGGGGGAAGGGACTTAGTGTCCTAGGGACTCATCTCCTTCTCTGGGCGGGGGGGGGGTAGTGTGTCCAGCATATCATTGCCCCCTGGCAGAGGCTGGGGGGATCCACTGTGCCAGCACCGTTACCTGCAGGGGACAGATGTGGGTCATCATTGCATGTAGCCACCCCCAGGTACAGCCACGCACAAAATCCCAGCCCTGAGCATGAAGCCCAGTTCAGTTGCCATACCTGCTGCCAACAGTACCCACTGGATGGGGTCCCGCTCCCATGTTTCCATCCTGAGAGGTAAGCCAGGGCACGTTCTCATGGACCATGGGAAGGGGGTGCCCACCCAGCAGCCCCACCCAGGGGGGTAAGCCTGGGCATGGAGGGGTGGTGAGAAGACAGGGGTTGAGCTCCCTTTGAGGAGTGGGGGAGCAGGACAAAACAAAAACATATATTCCACAGACATTGGCATCCTGTTTTATAAAGCAGTTTGATATTTGCAAATAGAAAATGAGTCTTGACAAAGTGCTAGAAAGTGAAAGGGTAGGTTTATTTTGTGATGCTATCTTTACCTCTGAAACATTTTTTAACACTAACGTATTTAATAATCATGGTCACTATTTTGCACTTTTAAAAAGACATGTCAGCAATGACAAATTAATTTGCTGTGGCCGGGTGCCTTTTATTTGTGTGTGAGGGATCAGTTGGAAAATGGGTAAGAGAAATTCTGGTCTGTCATTGGCTGACAGCATTTTTTACCAATACATTTATCAGACAACACAGCCAGGTAATAAAAAATAGAGTCAGTATGCTGCTCAGAATTCCCTGGTCGCCCATTAACTCCCACTTTACAGTGCCAACACTGCAGTCCCTCCACTCTCCCCATTTTGTCTGTTGACATAGCTGTCCTTTGCTTACACTGTGTTATTCAAGCATTTTTGATCACACTACAACCCAACAACCCATTTTTAAGAACAATAAGACTCTTCAGCATGTTGATTGTTGTGTGATACTCTCCCTTCCATGGACTACAAATGCCCTCGCCCTGCCATGCCTGGTCACACCACTGGAGTGGGTGAGTATTACACAACAACCTGCACACTGTCAGTTCTTACTGCTTGCTAAAGCATGGTAGCTAGCACATGCTTGTTTGGTGGCACCATTATAATGTATTTCTGCTACAGTAAGTTCTTGTTAATTAGTGAAGAAGGATACCCAAAGGCAATAACAGTTTTTATACAATCAGTAGACAATAAACACAGTTCTTATGTTCAAAGACAAGGCATCAGAGTTTTCAAAGCTGGCGCAATACATGTGTGGCGTCAATGGCGTGGACATGAATCTCAGAACTGATGGTCTGATATTACTGTCAGCTGTTACTGTGTGCAATTTTCCATTTTTGTGTGTAGTTAAGACACTAGGATGTGCTTTGCAAAAGCTTGCAACTATGACTACTGTAGGCTGATGCTCTTAAAATGGTTTGGTGAGACCCCTCTTGAAGAAGCCATCACTGGATCCAGAAGTGCAGCAAACTACAGACCTGCCTCAAACCTTCCCTTTCTGGGGAATGTTTTATTTATTTATTTCATTTATTTTTTATACTGGAAAAATCATAGTGAACATAAATACCCATTTTCAGATGTGCCCAATAAGTAGGTGAGCCAGAAGATAGTGACAACCCAGCTTGAGGAGCACCTAGGATAATTTGACATCTACAAGCACATTCCAGTCAGGTTTCTGGCATTGCTACTGTACAGTGATTGCACTTGTTGAGGTGTTTAATGACTGAGTCCTGGTGAGAGATTGACAGAAGCACTCTATTGCCATTCTCCTCAACCTCGTATCAGCATTTGACACCATGGATCACAGAGTGTTGATGGAGCACCTTGCAAAATATGGGGACTCACCAGGAAAGTCTTGAAATGGTTTAAGTCCTTCCTATCTGGCAGATAGCAGAAGGTCATGATGTGAACTTCTTCATTGCAGCCAGCTGTGGTCCTATATAATCTAACAAGATGTGGGGGTTTTGGTATATGCGTTCATGCCCTCAAGGCTTGACTACTGTAACACTCTACATCTAGGGCTATCAGTGATGTTGGTGTGCCACCTACAACTGATGCAGAATGCCAATGCCAGGTTGACCTCTGCATCTTCATATACAGAACATATTATGCCTGTGCTGCAGTAACTGCACTTGTTTTAAATAGGATGGCATACCACCTTTAAGATCAG
Source organism: Neoceratodus forsteri (assembly GCA_016271365.2). Lineage (NCBI taxonomy): Eukaryota > Metazoa > Chordata > Ceratodontiformes > Ceratodontidae > Neoceratodus > Neoceratodus forsteri. Next base: position 1,489,597,872 of record CM057449.1, on the reverse strand, counting down.
GTTGTTAACATATTGTACAAGACCCTACACAGTTTGGGACTGGGCAACCTAAAATAAACCCTAACCTGTTAAGCACCTGATCCCTCGTTCCACTCACTTGGTTGCCAGATCTTCTCACTTTAAACATATCACACCAGTCCTGTGGATGTTGCACTGGTTCTCTGTGAGGTGTGACATTTCCTTTAAGAGAGGTGTGTTAACATACAAACTCTACATGACCTGGGCCAGGCTACTGCAAAGAGTTCCTCTGCCCATATACTGTACTGAACTTCTGACCACTCTCTCCATTCTTCAAAGGAGGGTCATCTTAAAGTCCCCAGGTGCCATCTTAACTTATTAGGGAACTGGGTGCTTGCCATAGCTGTCTAGCTTTGTGGAATCCTTTACAGTACCACAGGGTCTGAAAAGCCCCCTCTTTGGAAATATTTAAGAAGGGGCTGAAAAACCACTTGTTTTCTTTGACTTTTCTTATAAAGAGGTATCTAATATTCGGTCAACAGTTATTTATATTGGCTATTTATGATTTCTTTGGAATTTAGATTCACTATAATTGAGTTATTAAAAACTGGTGCTCTTGTCTGTTAGGTTTTGTAAAGTGCCCAAAGCCTCTGGAATTAGATGCCAAATAATTAAACTGCTGCTACTGCCCTGCTGTGGGGTTATTTTTTTGCCACCCAGACACTATCTTATAAGAGTGTGTTTCTCGGTGGTAATCCCTCTCATTTGGAACTCTTTGCATGGTCATCTTAGTAGTGCCCCCATGGTGGAAGCATTTAAAAGGGGCTGAAATATGATCTTTTCAGATTAGCATTTGATTTGGTCAGGTAGCACAGTTTTCATCACAGTGCTTTAAATGATATCTATTGTTACCCATAATAACCTTTTGATACAAAAGGTATGGAATCTATTATGTAATCTCCTGGGTCATACCTGTAAATAGGCATTGTTTGCCTGGTGTGTTTACCTGGTTAACAAAAACTAAATGAATATGTGTTATGTTTGTTTTATTTATGGTTGTGTGCTTGAGATGTACACTGCTCTGAGCCTTGTCAAAGGGGCCCTTTAGAAAATAGGGGTGGGGACCAAATTAACCTGCTGTTGTAAAATGAATCCTATTGGATTTATACTTCCAGGGCCCTGCATTCAACTGGACTTAATGACTCAGTCAAGAATTACTCAATTTATATATTACAATTTCTGTGATATTCCTGTGTTTGGTTTCTCCAATTTCTTTTTGTTATCCAACCTTTCTGATTCTGACTGCCTGGTAAGGTTTTTTACTTACCTTGTAATAATGTTAGTGTATTTTGACTGGATATATATTTCCTCAGCCAGTGTTATGATTTGTCTGGTATGGTCTTTTACCTGAACTTGCATTAATATTAACTATTTTCTGTCTGACTAAAATATGTTCATTGAATTCTTAAATTTGTCTGTGTATGTTGATATGAATAGTATTGCTGCTTCTTGGAAATGTAGGACTTTCTGTGTTTGTGTTTCAGATATGTTAAAGCAGCAGTGCAATGATATTGGGCAAAACATTTGACCCTACTTTTTTATACTATAAAATATCGTGGATATCTTCTAGCTTTATTTGCTATAAAGGAGCATAGTTCAACTAACATTTGAGGGTTTTTTAATGTTTTAATTTAGTTTTTTTTTTTTCGATAAAATCAGATGGCTGTCTCACTTGGCTTAGAAATAGCATTGTAGACCTGCAAGGTTTAGGACTGAGAAAATGAAAACAAAACTCATGTATCACAGCATAGGCAGTATCTAGAACAGTAGATTTGACAGATATGCTAATATTGTTACTAACTATAGCCAAAAATAGCTTTTTTGGAAAAAATATAAATTTTTATAACTGCAAGGGTGGAGCTATGCAGACGCATTGCTAGCATCAAAAAAGAGGTCTTAATTCCAAACATAGCACAACTTTTGTTTTTACGAGGGAGCAGAATGGAATCAAGTCCACAGTATTCTGCATTTACTAAACTATGTTTCCTCCCCCTCCCCCCGCCCCAGCTGAGTTGTTAGGAGGGAGTGAAATGTGTCCACATCCTCCCATTCACTGCAATGTGTTTGGAATCTACAGAAGTAGTAGTTCATGTTTCAAAGTTCATTAGCAGCTCTCCATGACAAGGTAATTCAATCACAGATGTCTTTGTTTCTTTATTGTCTTTCTTTTCAAAAAAAAAAAGTTCTATATAGTTTGCTATTTAAAAATTAAAAAAAAATCTATTCTTGCTAAATAAATGTCACTATATTTTCTGTGAATAAGCCATTAATAGATTTATTTTACAGTGAATATTCCTTATCTTACTTCATAGCAATGTGCACATCAGTTGCTTCAGTACACCAGATCATTACAACCCCTTAAAAGTGCAATTATCTGAGAAGTTACAGAACAACACACATACTGTACACATCTCTCCCTCTTTCCCTCCCAATCTCTCTCTCTCTCTCTCTCTCTCTCTGTCTGTGTCACACACACACACACACACACACACATGGTTTGGAATCTGCAGTAGTAGTAGCTCATGTTTCACAGTTCATTAGCACCTTCCTGTGACAAGGAAATGTAATCACTGTTCATGCATTAATGTGATAAGAGACAAACAATGTGTGACTTAGTTGTACTTACATTATTGTGATGTACTGTAAAAGTCTCACATTTATAGCTCAACAGTAGAAAAATAACAAGAGAAGCATAAACGTCAAGGTAATACAGTAAAATGTGCTGTTGGTTCTGAACATACCGACCCCCTTGAAAATACACACACACACACACACACACACACACACTCACACATAAGGGGAGGTTTGCAATCTGCAGTAGTAGTAGCTCAGGTTTCACTGTTCATTAGCATCTCTCTGTGGCAAGGTAATTCAATCACAAATGTCTTGGTTTGTTTATTGCCTTCCTTTTCTTAAAAAAGTTCAATATCATTTGCTATTTCAAATTAAGAGACACACAATCCTTGCCAAATATTTACACAAACATTCTGCTACAGTGTTACTTTACTATCAACATGTTTACTCTAAATGTTTCAACTCTATAGTATCAGTCTGCTAGTTACAGTAGAATAGGCTGTGCATAAAAATGGGAAAAATAACAAGGTGCACATCAGTTGCTTCAGCGCACCAGATTATTACAACCTCTTAATAGTGCAATTATCTAATAAGTTAAGGAATAACACACACACACAAACACACACACACACACAGTTACATAACTTAGCTAATAACATTGAAATATGTCACCTCTCAGACACACAACCCCCAAAAAAGGCTACTATATAGGCACTGTAGGAGTGTAGTCCAGGTTATTCGCACTATTAAATATTAATGTAGTCACTGCTGCTGAAATCTCATTTCTGCATTTAACAATATTTTAGTTATCGATGGCATTTTTCTAACTTTTTCCTTTCTTTTGTTACAAAACAGCACTGACAAATATATTTCATAACAATATATATAATTACTGGTGGCCACCTTTAATTCATGGAGCTGATATGTGTTTAAAACACCATAATGACTGGTAGAACTGGTTATTACAGTGTTCAGTGCCTTTAATTTAAAGTGCACTTCCTCATCGGCCCTAAGTCTGTGTGTGGGTGGGCCAAACACCTGAAAAAATATGGCTCAGTTTTTCCATTATGGAGCACTCATACTGATCCTTCACTCTCACCACCATGGCAGGTAACTTCTTATGTATTTCAATATTTATCTGGTTGATCCTGCCTTTACTAATCTGAAAATCTATCTGGTTGATTCTGCAGTTTGTACCCTTTGAGTGGGGCTTGACAGTGGCTGCATCATGAACAGAGCATGTTATTGAGGTTCACTGTAATGTTAAAAGAAAAACAGGCAGTGGGTATGTGTGAAGGTGTGTGTGTGTGTGTGTGTGTGTGTGTGTGTGTCTGTTTGTCTGTGGGTGTCATGTGTGTGGGTGTCTGTGTCTGTGTAGGTCTGTGTGTGGGTGCCTGTGTAGGTCTGTGTGTGTGTGGAGCTGTTTCAGTAGCTTTGGCATTTATTCCCTTGCACCAGTAATTATAAAGAATAATGCCTGTGCAAGGTGTGTGTTAGTAGGATTTGTCACACGCCAAGGGTGTGTAATAATTTCATAAACCTCTCAAGCTTCTCTCTTGGGATTTATGGATTATTACACAGAAAGGGTGTGTGACGAATCTTCACATTACACACCTGCACAGACATTATTTTCTATATAGTTTACTGTCATAGTAAAAGATTGGTGTAGGTAACCAAATTAGTCTCCCCACAGTTCCCTATAGTCTCCCTCCACTGGATTCTAAATCATTAAATAATTTATGCAATACAGTACAAGTCATATTAAATTTTCCCTCCAATGAGTTGTTTTAGCAATCCTGATTAAGTTGCATAAGTGTTGCTGGATCCAACACAAAGCCCCACACAAACTGTTTCTTTAGGTGTAAAATTCAGCTGTACACTGCATTGTGACTGGACTGCCAAGGCATTCCAATTGAGAGGCAAAAACATTTTAAAAACATTGCTTTTGAGCTGGTTAAACATTGAAAAGCAACATAATATAAGTTGCCAATGCATTGCCAACTCTGAAAAACAATGCTAAACCATCTCATTGGTGGAACAGTTTAACGTGACTTTTCCTGTAGAAGTAAAAACAACAGACCAGAGCCTGTACAAAGCCAGCAATGAAAGTGCATAAACTAGAAAAGCATTGGCAAATATAAAATTTCCGCAAACCAGGACTGACTTTAATATGATGATTAATCTTTCAGAAAAGGGAGCAATCAGGGGGCCAGTTTAAAATTAACTCTTGCACATACATATCTGCAACACTTAAACGTGTGTAAAGACAGACTGAATCACCACTCTGTGTTTAATAAAAAAGAAGAAAATAGATAATTGATCGATGTGTTCTATGGGTTTTAGCACAGAGAGCTACTGAGTTGTGTATCTTAGTCACATGTAGCATGGTGAGAAATTATGCTAATTTGGTATACACATTTTGTTTAACCATTTCATAATATGCTACCCATGTGCTTTGTCTTCTTAATGTTTAATCCTTTCACCCTTTTTGCTATGTTTTACATATTGGCAGTTATTCTGATACCAATACAAGATAAATCAAGCTTTAATCAGCTGTAAACAGAGTGTATTTTATGAACTAAAACTGACCCTTAGAAATTCACTGTTTTTCCCATATTGAATACACATTAAGAAGGAATGTTTATGTTTGATTTGGATAATAATTTAAAAAGTCCCAGTTAGGCATGGTTTTGTCTTTATCTTTACTGTTGTAATGTGCAACAAGGTTAAAATATCATGCATTTCACAACATTTTATTTAATGTTAATATTACAACACTTTCAACTCTAGTCAGAGATTGTTTCTTGACAACACAGTATGTATGTAACAAAACAAAGAATAATAAATGTAATATAAAAACAGTTACATATCATCATTAGCATCTGCTGAGTGTGGTGCAGGTGACTACTCAAAACAGGCTACGGGATTCCCTGTTGCTTCACTATCATTTCCATACATTGGTTAAACAGACAAGTTGCAATGACATTTTCTATTAATATATTTGTAGGTGAACATTTTGTTAATTTGTTTTAGCAAAACAATGTCTTATGGGTAACATTCAGGAACTAATAGATTGGGACCGTACAACAGAAGGTAAGCAGAGCACATGGTGAACATGTTTATAATGTGATTGTTGGTGTCTTACGTTGTTGAGGTCTATTATTCATGACATGCATTTATTTTATTTGGTAAGCATTTAGCAATGATTTATGAACTACTACTGAGCATAAATTAACAAGATTTTAGCTATATGTACATGTGATCAGTGTCCCCTGATCAGCAATTAGTAGTCCACTAATAGAAATCCTGTCAATGTGAACACTGCCCTGTCATTTCTTCTGTTCAAAACCACAAATAATATATTTTTTTTATTCAACAGAAACATCTCTGCCTGACTGAACTATCAAACAATGAAAATAAATAGAAACTGGACAGCACAGTGTACAGTGAAATCTTGTTTATATGTTCCCAGTAGTACTTGTTCATAACAATTTCATCAAGTGTAGTATTGTAAACAATAATGTGGATCAAGGATTGGGTGCTGTAAATCAGTCATTCTGCAGATATGAGCACAGTTGTGTTATTGCTCATGTCTGTCAAATACATCTTCAGCTATGATATAATACAAATTGTGAGCATGTGACAAATACAACTTTGCAATTAACAATTTCAGCTTTACCAGTGATGACTAAACCCTCACTTTAAATTTGTAGTGAGAAGCTGGTCTGACAGGATTTACCATCAGTTTACTAATTTAAGTGTCAATAGCAAGAAGGATTGAAATTGCCTATGTCTGTTTTTTCATGTATCATTTGCATCCGTGATTAATTTGGTGTAGCAAGCCATGTGTGTGTGTGTGTGTGTGTGTGTGTATATACAATTTCAAGAGTGTCTGTATGTAAAGAACCAACAGCACATTTTAATGTATTACCTTGATGTTTATACTCCTTTTTATTTTTCTGCTTTTGAGGTATAAATGTGGGACTTTTACATCCAATAATACAAGTACAAATAAGTCACACATTAATTCTTTATAGTTTATCAGATTACTGCATGAGCAGCCATTATGGCTCTGACTAGAGTTTGTTTATTACACTGCTGCTTTAACATACTGTACTTTGAAATGTCATTGTCTACACTTACAGTGGTTGTTTTGTACTAGGACCAAACTTTTACTTCTCCTTGAACTAACTTGTTTTCACTACTCAATAACATTTTGTGGTGCACAATTTTGAATATTTAGTAACACTAATGTGGGGTCTCTATGTACTTCCACTATTTAATCTCATTCCTTCTGTTTTTCTTTTCCTATATTGATTTTGTTTCTTCCTCCTTTCTATTTGTGTTTTCATTTTTTTCCCTCATCCTCTCCGTTTTGCATTTCCCTTCTGTTTGTACTTGCCCCCAGCTGTACCAACATTTATTGCCATTATGGAGGCTGATTACAATATTTAAATCAATCTCACATATTTGGGCGTGCTTCCATTTTTTAGCACCCCATCTACCTTACAGCTATTTTATTCTTTACAGACGGGTACATCTTGTTATTTCCTTCCCCTCCTTGGTTTTCTATTTCTCCTCTCCCCTCCCCTTTTTCATTTTGTACAGTAGTTCCCTCCTTTTTGTTTTAGCCACCAGTTGTACTTATAATGCCCTTATGGGAGCTGATTACAGTATTTAAATTGGTTTTTTATATTTTGGTGTGCTTTGATGTTTTTAGAACCCCATCTGTCATCTGCTTTACAGCTATTTTGAGTTTTACAAAATCTGTATGATTTTCTGGTGCTCCCTATACTTATTATAGATTTGTTTTTTGTGTTTGTTGTTTTTATTTTCTTCTTTCTGAAAAATTTTCCACTGATTTTAGTTTTATCTGAGGGCTAGTTTAATCTGGGTGGGGTATCAAGCTATCGTGTTTGAGTGTACTTCCAAAATCACACATACTAGTCCAAGGAAGTATAGTCTAGCAGGCATTAATTTGACACAATAATGGAAACTCTTTCTTTCTTTTTTTTTTTTTTTTGCTGCAGGTCCTGTATGTCATATGCTGGCTGTGTGAAAGACTTGGGTCTAATTCTGAATCCCAGCTACCATCCCTAGGCAGGTGAAATATAAGATGTGTGGTGGGGGGATGGCCAATGCTCATTGAAAATGGCCACTTGACTGTCTAGCTCCACTGCCCTTAAACTCAATACCTTACTCATCTGCTAATTTCCACTATTTAATCTGACACTGAGTACTCCCACTGGACTTTCTGTAATATCAGCAACACTGCAGTGTTATTATTTTGTGTGTCCAACTTACATTTGCGTTGCCCTGCTCAAAAGAAACTTACTTTGTCTGTGGCCTTCTTCCCACCCAGTTCCAGTGGCATCTTGGCAACAGCACTTCCTATTAACATGGCTGAAGCAATGTTCAACCAGCTCCTCTGAGAAATCAAGGAGATGAAATCAGCCACTATACAGAACTCACAGGCTATTTCCAGCGCTGGGTAGTAATGCATTACTGTAATTTAACTACATTGCCACATAACTTGTAATGATAATAGATTACTTGCAAGAAAATATAATATTGTAATGGTTTCAGACTGCATTTCTTGCTAGTAATGTGTTGTTGTAACACAATTCTCTATATTTCATGTCCTTTTTTTCTAGCATGTGAGTGTAGGGATTGAGCAATCTCCCATTGGCTTGCAGCATGATAAACCATATTTTTTGAGTTTGGTGTGGTCCCTGATTAGTGGTCTGGTGGCCTGATGGCCCACTCCCCACACCCTGACACCATCACCCACCAAGGTCAATACTCTGTCAGCATGTGCATGAAGAAGTGACAGACACAGTTGCAGTGTGCAGTTGTGAAAAAATGTCCAAGTCTCTCCAGAGGTTCATTCCTTTCTCTAGTAAAAGACTACTGCAGTAGCACTAAGATCCTAATTCTTTCTCTGTCTTCTTTCCTGTTTCTCATCTTCCCCCTTTTTTCCAGGCTAGCCACCTGGAAATACAGGTGTCTCACAAAAGCTTGTCTTTTTTCTTCTTTCTTTGCACTTCTGGAGCCTTGATGTTTCCACCCCGTAGCTAATATATCTTCAGTTGTGTCCCATTATTGCAATGTTATGGCACTTTGACAGTGCTAAAATTTCTATGTGCAGTGCATTCTGCAGAGAGCTTTTGCCATATGGGTGTTTGCCCTGTTAGCCTTATTTAGAAACCTGCACACAGTATACTCAGTAAAGCAGTGGTTTAAAGCTGCCCAGAAGTGACTCCCCTCTTACACTTGTGAGGTGAACCCCCTTTTCCTTTTTTCCCTTGCGAGATGTCCAAAGAGACCTCCATGTGGAGGTATTTGTTAAACTGTTGAGTTTGCCTTGGTAGAAGCAGTATTTTAAACCTAAACCGAAACAAACACAGTTTTCTGTTTGTTTTCTTCAGGCCTCAGCATCCAAGCATAGCACTGAATGATATGAAGTTCTCTCTCTGTTAGTAACCCTGTGAAATTAATTCTAGAAAACATATTTTTAATGTTTACGTTTTCTGCAGAATCTCCATAAGTATTGTCATAATAGTTTAAATAAAAATAAAGTAAGAATCATAATGGCCATACAAAAGCAACACAATATTTCTACAATAAGAGCTCTGTGTTTCCCTGTGCTGCAGCTTGTTTGTAAACATAAAAGGAAACTTCTGTTCTTAAATGTGCAGAATTCTAGATAACTTTCAGTTTTTGGTTCAAAGAATCTATAAAATTCCAATGTTAGTTTATTTGTTACTTAAGAATGGAAGGTCTTACCGAGGTATAAGCAGGGGAAATCTTCTAGAAGGAGTTGTCTTCTTGCAGGGATCATTATGAATGGATCCTTAGGAGTCAGCCAGCCCTCTCTTCTCCATACTTATACCTTGGGTCATTCATGGAAGAAGCCATAGAGTGCATAACATTTGCTTTTTGTTAAGGACTGATTTCTTTTTGTGTATATTAGCATATACTGACTACAGACAGACCCAGATAATTTTTAAAAGGTTTATAAAATACCTTTATGTTGAATAAAGAAAGTTTAAGTTTAAAAGTGTTGTGGGTGGAGTTTGACTTTGGCCATGTCCACACTGCAGCCCAAAAACCCTTCTGTAACATTACAGAGGATGTAAACCGCATTGGTATTGCCGTGCGTTTACACTGGTAATGTTACAGGAGACGTTTTCATAACTGTTGTGGAAACCACCTATGAGGTGGTTTCCACAATGGTTATGGAACCGGTCCTGCCCTGGGACCATTACCAGCGGTAGTGTGGACTGCCGGTAACGGTCCCCTGCAGGGCTCAAAGTGCAGTGTGAGCTGCATTGTGGCATCGGGTGCTGCTGTAACGGTCACCCAGATTCCAATGTGTGGACCGCCGATGCCAGTCCCGTAATGGACACCACTGAGGTGTGGACGCACTGCACCGCTCTGTGGCCATAATGGATTGCATCCGTTACTGGGCGCAAGTGGTGTAGTGTGGATGGGGCCTGGAACATGTCAGATTCATTTTTGGATCAGCTGTGGGCTGATCAACTGGGGAGTATACGCCTTTTTTTTTTTTCAGACTATGTTCCCTTGATGTTCCTGGGTGGCTGATGCTGTTATTGTCTATGTGAACAAAAGTTTATTTTTATGCCTTTTGATTTAATTTCTTATTCATGTATGAAGTATGAGTTAATTTTGTTCTGTTTGTATCTCAATAAATATTTTTAGGCTTGGCTGCTTTTTTTAAGCCTTGCCTCTCTATAATTTGATGTCAGCGTCCAACATTACATCCACACCCTTTTACAGCAGTCAGCACACAGGACAGAAGAAGCACAATGAACCACCCTAGAAATATTGTCACCATCTGCCATTTTGTTGTGAGAGAGCACAGAGAAGGATGGCAAATGCTAGTACTTGCAGCACCGAGCTGAGTAGCAGGGGCAACTCTTCCTCACAGTCAGGGTTGGTCAGTTGGTTGGTGTGTAGAGTCAGACAGACCACACACTGAGGTGTTTACTTAGGGCTAGGGTCAGGGTAACAAAGTTCCATAGTCCACTCCATCCACTGATGTGCCTTGCCAGCCACTGCTGTTGCTGAGGTCTCACAGAATCATCTGAGCTAGCTGGGCTAATCGTACCCTTGAGATGACAAAGAGTGCATGTGGGCTGCATCTGAATGATTTGACTAGTAAAGATTGCAGCCAAGGAACAGCAACAGTTTCAGACAACAAGTATTATTGTTTATTATTTATTTTTTATTTTAAAAACTCTGTTCATTGTTAATATTTTGTGACAACCAGTAGCAGCAGCAGACTGGTGCCATATGAAGCAAAATAATGCAGTTTCTTTTTTCCTTTCTTTGCTGTGCTGTGAAGTTATGGATTGGCTGTGGCTCAACTTATTTCTTTTTTTTTTCTTTGAGAGGCTGGGGAGGATTAAACAAGGACCAGAAGAACCATGTACCATACATCCATGTGTTTTGTGTTTGTTGTGGAGGTGAGTGGGTGCTATTGGTACAAGTTAACTGAACTGTGCGTTGGCAGGCAGAGGGTTAGGGACTTGGGTCAAAAGAAATAGAGTTTATAGTCATGGAAATGAATGAGTCTGTAGGTAGGCAAATTTTATTTTGAAACAAAGACTGAGAATGTTATTTATTTTATTTATTTATTTAAGAGTTTCACCAGGAAGGGCACACTGAACAACAAGTTCCTCATCTCATGGTGCATCCGAGGGGGGGGGGGGAATTGGTAGGCCTACAATAAATCATAATCAACACAACAGTATACATTGACAATATATGGGCATTGGAAGACATTCAAAACAACAGTATACATTGACAATATATGGAAACTGGAAGACATACAAATAAGTCATAGGTAAACAACAAAAGAGTATACAATGCCAATATACATAGGGTACATTACAAAGTAGAGCACAATTAACAAGCAGTAGCAGGAATCAAGAAATTACAGTTGGTATGCATGTTCCATTACATCTCAGTGGACAGAAGGACTGCATGTGTGGTAACAGAATGACTATTTACAACCCATTATGATGCAACATGGTTTGCCCAGTTGCAGTTCACGGATAAGTAATTGTGTAAGGCTGAAGAGTGAGAGGAAGGAAAAGAAGAAAGGTGAATCTGGGGGAGGAGGGAATTCCACAGTTTAGGGAAGCAGTACAAGAAGGCTGCCTGGCCAACAGTAGTCAATCGGCCTGGGACACATAAAGTAAGGAAATTGAGGACCTAAGTGAATGGGCGGGTGGATGGATTATTAGGGGAAGAGTTGAGATAAGTAGGGAGAGAGAGAGCCAAACCAGAATTGTGAGATGAATTTAGCACAGTGGAGGAGATGTCTGTTATCAAGAGATAGAAAAGCCAAAGTGTGGTAGAGCTGACAGTGATGAGTGAGGGTAGGAGCATCAAGTGCGAAGCAGTAGAAAGAGTTAAAGAGGGTGTCCAATTCTTAGACAAGTGCTGAGCTACTAGGGATGGGCGATTAGGAAAGACTCACAGGTGGAAGACAGAAAAGGGGAAAAAATGGCTAAGATTTTGAAAGAAACATGATTCATCTAGGGCCAAGGGCTGGGACTGCTGCTGCCGGGTAGGGTGTGAAGGAAATCTCTAGACCCACATCAGGAGTTCTGGACCCTGGCTGTTTTCCTCCCAGCAGTGCAAATTCCCTAGTGCAGTCACTGACTACTAGACATGTGCAAAGTTTGCAGACTTTGCTCTGTGAAATAATTTGCCGTTTGCTAAATTTGCAAAGTGCTAACTTTGCAAAGTTTTTGGCAGGTTAAATGGCACTTTTTCAGGAAAAGTTATACAAATTTGCTGGTGAAGTTGCATCTTCACCATAACTTCTCCTGACTTCACCTGAAAAGGTGAAACTCAATGTGAAGTGGCAAACTGACAAAGTGGGCAATTTGCAAAGTTATTCGTGAATGCAAATTTTGCAACTTCCCCAGCGAAGTAAACCTTATCAAATATCTACTGACTACCACTGACATAACATTTCATTTGGATTTTATTTTATTTTTAAGCTTTTGTGGGAGTTTCCTGAGCACACACTAGGTAGTTTAATCTGGGTGACCCAAAGCTTGGATTGATGACGAACTCTTGTCTTTTGTTCAGGATTTCCTCTGTGGCATTGAGGCTCTGAACCTTGCACAAGCAGTTGCTTCTGTGACTCACCAACATGGTCATGCCTTGGACTTGATCTTCTCTCTTGGGCTTGAGGTGATGGATCTTGAGATTAATCCAGTCAGCTGGTCAGATCATTGCACCAGGGCTGAAATTCAAAAGATACTTGTGAACCTGTGGTGTGGTACAGTGCAAAACCAGGGTCTGGCCAGTCCAGGAACTACAAACACAACTCCAAGTGGTAATGAACTCAACAAAAAGGAATACTGTACCAAACCATATTTAAATCACCATGTGCAGCTTTATTGCAAAGTAAATAAAGGTAAGTGCAGATAGACGTCTGGAGTACCAATTCATCTGGACGACGGGTTAATTTACCCAAAGTGCTGAGACAAGTTGTGGTACTCCACACTTCTGTCTACACTTACCTTTATTTACTTTGCAATAAAGCAGCACATGGTGATTTAAATTTTGTTTGGTGCAGTATTCCTTTTTGTTAAGAGCATTACTGCTTGTAGGTGTCTCTTTTAGGGCCCGCTTTTTGTAGTCCACCCCCGGTAGAAATGGTCCAGTACAGCCCTTTATGAGGGCTTCAGCCAGATGGACTTTACAGGTATGATGGCAGTATGTGCTATGGGTTCTGTGGAAGCCATGGTGACCTATAACAGAGTCATTGTGAAAGCCCTCAATCTTATGGTGCCAATTCATGTATGCCTGTTGGCTCATCATGGTAGTAGAGGTAGCTAATGGAAATGAATGCCATGGGGCAAAGGCTGGAGCATTGTTGGAGTAGATCCAGGGCCCTGGAGACAGACTGGCTTTGTTTACTCAGTATGGTGAGTATAAAAGGACAATCACCTAAAAAAAGACACAGTTTCTATCTAGGGAGATTGCTGTTGCAAAAAAATTGACCAGCTTAGCTCTTTGAGACTGTGGACAGATTTTTGCATCCCACCTGTCTAGAGTCTGTGAGAACATTTTTACTTGCAAAATGTGAGGAGTTTGCTTGATTTTTCTCGGATGGTATGTCAGCCATTCAAGCTCAGATCCCACAAAGTGGTCTGTTACAGCCCAGCAGAGGAGAGCTTCTTTGTTTCAGATGCAGTCTGTTGTGTTGGTGAGAGTTTAGGTCCATGATGGCAGAAGAGGTCTGCTGGGGGGATCTCTAAGCAGAAGCCAACATCCTGTGAACTGGACCCAAGGCCTGATCTAACTACTCGTGAGTTGTATTACTCAGTTGGGCCCAGTGTTTGATGAGATTATCCAGTGCTCCTCATCAGAGGGGGATTTTCCTATTGCACTGAAAGATGCACTGGTGAAGTTCCTTTTGAAAAAAAAAAACACATCTTTGGGCCCAGAGGTCTTGGTGAATTACTGACCAGTCTCTAACCTGCTATTTATGGGCAAGGTTATTGAGAAGGTGGTTTCGCGGGAGCTTAAAGCACACCTCATGGCCTTTGACATCTATAAGCCTCTCCAGTCAGAGTTTAGGGATAGGAACAGCATGGAAATTGCACTAGTTAGGGTGCACAAAGTTCTCCTCATGGTGATAGAGGAGAGCAGTCAATTCTCATTCTCCTAGATCTCACCTCAGCATTTGACACCATGGTCCATGAGTTGTTGTTGGATAGGCTGAGGGACTGCCTAGAACTCACCAGCAAATTTGTCTGCTATTTTGAATCCTAGCTCAGTGGCAGATCAGAGAGTGGTGTTTGGAAATTTTTATTTTCCCCTGTGGCCTTGTCCTGTGACATACCCCAGGGCTTGGTCCTTTCACACATGTTGTTCATGGTGTACATACTGCCCCAGGGAGTATCATTAGGTGGCATGAAGTTGGGTTTTGTTGCTATGCAGATAAAACCCAGCTCTGGGTTTTGCATCTGGGATGCATTGTGTGGTCATTGCATTAAATGAGTGTCTTGCTGAGATCCAGAACTGGATGTCATCGAGCTGGCCGAGACACAGTCCAGACAAGACTGAAGTACTGGTAGTTAAGCCATGTCGCAGGAGTGGAGTGGCAGCTACCAAGAGTGAGACTGGGCCTTTGCCCAGTTCCTCTGGGGTTTTGGCTGCCACCAATGTGAAAAATCTGGGGGTGATTCTGGATGAGGGGCTGATATTTGTGGCTCAGGTGTCAGCAATAGTCTGGAATTGTGTTTACCATCTCAGGAATATCATCTGGAATAAGTCCTTACGCCCCTCTTGTTGACCCAGTGACACTAATGTATGCGTTTGTTACTTCTAGGCTTGACTACTGCAATGGTCTCTTCTTCAGGATAAGTGCAGGTATGCTGCAGTACCTGCATTTGGTGCAGAACATAGCTGCTAGGTTGCTAGTGGGCCTCTTGAGGTCAAGTGATGTCTCCCTGGTGCTGCAGGATCTGCGTTGGCTGCTGGTAAAGTGGCCTATCTCATTTAAAGTTGATTTACTAACTTATAAAGCCCTACATGGGTTGAGGCCAGGATATCTGATAGACCTTTGTTACCTCTATGTATCCTCACATCCTCTCAGCTCCACTGAGGAGAGCCTCCTTGAGATACCTGGGACCAAGTTGAAAATATCTGGAGACCGGCCTTTGAGGTGGCAGGCCCGGTGTCATAGAATTTGCTTCTTAGGGTCCTGAAGGAGGCCCCTCCAGTGGTGGCTTTTAAGAAGAGCCTTAAAATATTTTTGTTTAGACAACCATTTTGGGAATTAGTGTTTTCACCATTTCTTTTATCCCAGCCTCTTCTTTGATCTTGTATTTATTCTGTATTTATGTATTTATTTAGTTACAGAATGTGATACTTTATTTAGTCTGGGCTCTTATGATATGGCTATTATTTTATTTATTTTTTATGTACACTGTTTTGTAATGGTGAATTGAACCTCTGGGGAAGAGCAGAGATAAAAATGAACTACTACTACTGTAGGTACTGTACCTTTATTAAGTGTACATAACCAATTGATCAAAGGTAATATAAAGTAATATGAAAAGTACAGTGTGTTACAGTTACTAATTATGATGTATGCAAAAGTAATAAATAACTGTAACTGATTACAATTATTTCAGAGTAATTCGTAACTTTGACTACTTCTTAAAAGTAGCTTACCCAACACTGGAAATTTCACAGATTGACTCTCAGCTGACCATTACAGAACACTGCCACCTTCATATGGAGGGAAGCTGTCAGGAACTACTGTACATGCTCTTCTATTGGAACAACAATAAGAAATCCTCACCCTGCAAGAGAAGGTGCATGGTCTTAAAAAACAGGGCTGGTGAAACAATTTGCATTTCATTGTCTTCCTAGAGCAGGTGGATCTGAAAGACACCCTTTCTCTGCCATGTTCTGCCAGCTCTCCTCAAACTACTGGGGGTTCCACTATTTGAGACTGAGTGGGGGCAACCGTCATTAGTGCCGATGCCAAAAAAACGTAAAAAGCCATGACCCATCCTGGCCCAGTTTCTGTGTTCTCATAAAAAGGACATGTTGTGAAGGGCAAGGAAACTTGGAACCCTTGAATGGCAAGGCCACCACAGCATGGTGTTTCAGGACTTCTTCCACAATTTGATCATTCTCTGCTGGCCCTACTCTGAAACTCAACGGGCCCTGTGATGCCTCAGGGTCTCTTTTCCTGTGCTATCCACTGCTCATGCGGCAGCTCTACAATGGCATGCCACTCACATTTAGTATGCCTGAGGCAGTAATGGATTTTTTAGAGAGACATTGGCTCTCAGCATCACAGCCACTCACTCACCACCCTCTCACTTTGAACTACTAAGCCTCTTAGTCAACCATGATGGACACTGACTCCAGTCAGCTGGCTACCCCAGGAATCTCTCCACTGCGGCTCTCAGACTATGACTCCTGGCTGCATCTGCCAATGACCATGTGACAGAATCACAACAGAGCCTAAATTCGATAGGAGCATAACCTGCCCTGACTGCACTCCAGAAGCCACAGTCAGAGTGGAGAAGCAACTGAAAGGGAGGACCTAGTGAGGCTGATTGCCACCAACTGCTATGCTCCATTGTGACCTGCTTCATTTGTGACTGAAGGTGCTGCTGGATCTGATGTGCCAAGCCAGCCTGATCCAGCACTGACAGGACAACCTCTGACCAACTGCCCTGAGCCCTCTACTGAAGCTGCCACCTCAAAATCAATTGTGGCAGCCCAGGTTTCTCTGCCCTGACCTGGCTCATTGGACCAAGATGAGGGTGGCTCTCAGATCAACCACACTTGACACAGAAGTCACTGAACAAGATCCTGCAGGTGCCACCATGATCAAGATTCCAGACAGTAGGTTCAGTTGCTTGTTTGCTGGGACTGGGTGGGGGCTGTTGGAGAGAGAGAAAGAGAGAGAGAGAGAGAGAGAGAGAGAGAGAGAGAGAGGGTGAGCACTTTTCTCATAAAATGATGTTCTGAAGCTGTTAGATGCTTTTATTGTACGTTCCCCCCTCCACTGCTAACATCCACCCCCCCTGCTCTGAACTATACATCTCACCTTCTTGCTACAAAGCCTGCCAGTAGTGCTCATTTGATTGTATCAATGGAACCAAGCTCCTGCACCCTAACTGCCTCAGCCTGTGCTTGAACTCATGCAGGGCAGTGAACTGTTTATACTGCACCTTGGAAAAGACAGTATCCTTTCAAACACACTGTTGTATTAACACTGCTGGTGGTATGGTTGGGGCAGAGCTGTGTATTGTGCTCTTTCTCACATCCAGCTCTGCATGGTGTGTTGTTCTGCTGAAGAGCATCTTGCCCAGTTCTTCCCAGGCTCTTTTTGACTTGTGCTAAATTAACTGCCTTCACAGCCTGGGAAGCTTTCAAACAGTAAAGTGACGGGGGATGTGATGAGGTCCTAGCCTACCAGCTTAGGAAGCAGCAAGTTGAGTGACACATCACCGGCCTTCAGGATAACCAGGTACCTCTCTGCACTCAAGTGAAGGATGTCAAAGAAATTATGTTAAACTATTACTCCAAACTGTAGCTCTGACCAGACTCTGGATCATTCCTGAATAGACATATTTGTGTCTTCTCTCCAGCTGCCCATACTCATGGTGGAAAAAGCAGCTGCTATGGAAGCACCTCTATCTATAGTTGAGATAGAGACTACCCTGCAAGATATGAACCCCATAAGGCCCCAAATGGGAAGAGCTACCCAGCCAGATTTTTGGAGTTACTCTTACCTGTAGTCTGTTCTATCCTGCAGTGGCTATATACAGGAGCAGTTGGCATCACCACCTCCCCCCTTCTATGCAAACTGCTACCATAAAGATACCCCCTGAAAAAAGGAAAGATCCAATGATCCTGGCAAATTTTTGCCCAATCTCCCACATCACAGTAGATAGTAGGATATATGCCACAGACCTCACTATGTGGCTAGATACCATGCTTCTGGCCCTAATTCATCCAGTGCATGTAGGCTTTGTATCAGGAAGACTTAGCTCAAACTATCTGAGATACCAGCTAGACATTATGCATGCTGCTTTTTCCATCACCACTCTCAGAGCAGCAATAGCAATTGACTTGAAAAAGCATTTGACTTGGTAGAGTGAGGGGGCATGCAAAAAGTCCTTGAATATATGGGATTTGGCCCACAGTTTCTGGCAAAAGTTAAAATGCTGTACTCCAACCTACTCACCAAAATCCTTACCAGTGCCGCATTGTCTTCCTCATTTTCTTTGGCAAAAGGTACCAGGCAGGGTTTCCCACTACCCCGCCCCCCTTTTATTTGTCCTGGCCATAGAGCATTTGATTGCATCTATCCAGCATCACCTAGGGATTCAGGGTATTTGGGTGGGAAAGACTTAGTACAAAACACTGTCGTATGTGGATGACCTGCTGGTCTGCCTGAACCAAGCAACTACATCAGTTACACCATTGATCTCGCTGTTGAAATCTTTTTCTAAAATTTTGGGACTGCACAGCAATGAATCCAAAAAAGAAGTCTTGTCACTTGCTTGCCTTGCTTGTAGATCAGAAAGCAGCTAACTAAAAGAAGCTACATTTGCATTTACGCATGTCTGCTGTGTCCTCTGTGCACGCTGAAACTGCTGGCATTAGACAAACTTGGATAAGATAATTTTAGCATATACTCTACTTAGTAAATATACACCTTTAATAATGGAAAAAGGACTTAGTAAGTGTATGCAATGTTTGATGTATAGTGAGGGAAAGTATGGGAGCGAGTATGTATGTGTTAATTGCCATCTGACCACTACTCTTGAAGCAGAGATAGTGTTTCTGCTTAATATTAAACCAGTTTCTACTGATATTAGGGAAATGGAAAGTTACATTGATCTTATGGATGAACAACTTCATTCTAATTAACAATTTCCTTCACATTTAGGTAGCATTTCTATGCCTCCTGATGAGGAGACAATTGTAACGACTAGTACTAGTATACCTGTTGCCTCTGCCCCCTCTTATAAGGTGGATGATTGTCCACCCCCTTTTCATGATAATGATGATTGGACCATTGTCACAAAGCCTCTTAAAAAAAGGAGGGGTGGTCAAATACACAGTAGTGCCCCTATTGAAACTCGTAATAGGTTTGAGCAATTGACTGTATCAAATAATGAAGTGCTACATGATTTATCCTGTGCATCACCCTCTGTTGATAATAATGGTTCAAAAACATTTTTCAATCAGGAGTTAATGCCCATGAATACTTGTACTAGTAAGTCTCAACCTACCAAATCAATACCTATTAAGTTAATCGCTACAAAGTGTGTTAAACAATCACCTGTTTCCGATTCTTGTACCGCTACTGTCTCAAAACAAGTGTTAGTCCTGGGAGATTCAATCATTAAGCACATTGACAGGGCGGTATGCAATAGTGACAAGAGCAACCACACTTGTTCTAGCGTCTGGTGGGGCCAGAGTATCCGACATTACCACCATGATGCCTAAAATTTTACAAAATGTGGGGGAAAATCCACTGGTTATCATACATGCTGGTGTTAATGATATAAACAACACCCCATTTAATCAGTTACAACAGGACTATGTGGCGTTATGTAACCTATTACTTGATAGGGGATGCTGTGTATGTATATCTGAAATTCTATCTGTCCCGAGAGCAACATCTACCATGATTCAGAAAATCAAAGCCCTAAATGAATGGCTGAGAAAGTTGTGTTTTAAGCAGGATATACCGTGTATTACCCACTGGGAATCATTTTCAGATCATTTTTCCTTGTTTTGCTGGGACGGTTTACATCTCAGTTGTAGGGGTAGTACACTTATGGGGAAAAGTATCACTAAAATCATAAATCATTGTTTAAACTAAAAACAATGGAGGAGAATGGGTCTATTCCCAAGTCAATGAATACTTACCAAAATAATATTACAACTATACATAAATTCCTAGCTTTGAATGCAAGATCTTTAAACCAACTCAAATTAGCAGAACTCGAAGCCAAATGTAAAACTTTAAATATAGGTGTGGTGGGAGTAACTGAAACTTGGTGGGATGCATCCTCAATTTGGTCCAGAGATATTCCAGGTTATAAGTTATATCATAAAAACAGATTAGATAAGCAAGGCGGTGGAGTTTGTATGTACATACGAAATGATATCCCTTCTTTTGAAGTGTGTTCTCCCTTTCCTTTGGAAAGTATATGGGTTAAAAATTCTTATTGAAGGAGCAGTCCTATATAACTATTGGTAACATCTATCGACCTCCATCTGCAAATTCAGATTACACAATTGATATGTTTAAAGAAATTACACATTTTTCAGAATCTCAAGATACTGTAATATTTGGTGACTTTAACTTCCCTCATATTAACTGGGACTCATTCTCAGGACAGTCCTATGCCGAGAAAGGACTAATAGATGTGGTAGTTAGTACTGGATTACAACAACTTGTTACTGAACCCACTCGAGGTCCTAATATTTTGGATCTATTATTTACTAACATAGAGCAGCAAATTAACAATTTACAAATTTAGGATCCACTTGGGACCAGTGATCATTCACCTATTCTTTTTGAAATTCAACAGTTTAAAACTACACAAAGGAAGTTATACTATACAAAAAATTAAAATAAAACAAATTTTTCTAAAATCAATGAATACTTACAAAACATAAACTGGGAATCTAATCTTAATTGTACAACACAACAAGCTTGGGACTTTTTTTTTAAAAACATTGTACATTATTTGGAAAATACCTTTATTCTATCTAAGAGGAAATGTAATAATAAAGGAAAAATTCCCCCTGGTTCAACAAGACAATTAAAAATTAGATTAAAATGAAAATTACATTTTTTAGGAAATTTAAGAATAGTTCTGTTCCATTTAAAACTACTCTATTACATAAATACAGACTATCTATAAAAAACTTTAAAAATGTTATTAAATTGGCAAAAAGTAAGCTAGAATTTAAACTAGCTTACACAAAAGACTGTCACAAATCTCTTTTCTCCTATATAAATAGTAAAAAAGGTGTATCAAGGACCATTGGTCCCATTATAACCAATGGCTCTTCTCTATCTGATGTAGAAACCTTGAATCTCTTTAATAAGTACTTTTATTCTGTCTTCTCTCAAAAATTACCTATTAGTACATTTAAAGTTTACCACTTAGATTATCATAGGTTCTATCCAACTGACATTATACAGGCTATCAAAAAACTAAAAAAAAATACTAGTCTGGGCCCAGACGGTATTTATCCATGGTTTGTGATCAAAACCTCTATAAATATTTCTATACCTTTGTCAATTATTTTCAATAAATCCTTACAAGAAAGCATTGTACCAAATAATTGGCATTCAGCAATAGTTAGTCCCATATTTAAAAAAGGCAATAGAGGTTCTGTGCAAAATTTTCATCTAATTAGCCTGACCTCAGTGGCTGGTAAATTAATGGAATGAGTAATGAAACCTCTAATAGATCAAGATAGTAAAAAATTTTGAATTTATGATTCAAATCAGCATGGGTTTACTCCCAAGTATTCCTGCACCACCAATCCGATATCTTTTTACAGTAATATAAGTACTCTATTAGATGTGGGTATCCCTACTGACGTAATTCTTTTGAACTTTAGTAGAGCTTTCGATAACGTCTCACATGAAAAACTCATTACTAAAATGCATAATCTAAGTTTCTCACCTGATATTGTCAACTGGACTTTAAACTGGTTGACAAGTTGTTCTCAGAGAGTCAGAATTAATGATATCTTGTCTGATTCGGGTAGTGTGACAAGTGATGTACCACAGGGGTTGGTCTTGGGACCAACATTGCCTAACCTCTTTATCAGTGATTTACAAACATGGCCAAATAACTTCATAGTTAAATTTGCAGATGATACTAAATTGGGGGGGGGGGGCAAGGTTAATAATCAAGAAAATATTTCTGCATTAAAGAAGGATTTGGAAAAATTAACACTTTGAGCAAATTAAAATCATATGCAGTTTAATCAAGACAAATGTTTAGTAGTGCATTTTGGTGTAAATAATCCAAAAATGATATATCATATAAATGGACTACCACTTCACTCATCAAATTGTGAAAAAACTTTAGAGATATACAGTATGTGAATAATAAACTTTCATCAAATGATCACTGTGTTAGAACTGCTTGCATGACCAACAGACTTTTGGGGCAAATAAAACTCACTTTTGTTAATTGCACTGAACAATGCCTTATTCCATTGTATAGGGCATACATTAGACTGTATCTAGACTATGGCTCCCCTTTCTGGAATCCTAACCAAAAAAAGACATAGCAATTCTTGAACAGGTTCAAAGGAGAGTAACTAGAATGCTTCCAAGATTAACAAACTTGGAATATCAGAACAGATTAAAAGCTACTGGTCTCTTCTCTCTTCAAACTAGAAGATTAAGAGGTTATATGCTTATAGTTTTTAATTTAATAAATTCACCAGATCTAATGGAAAAATGTGGTCTAACACTCTACAAAAGGAGATGTGTTCCAAGACTGCATAATAAACAGCTTGAAGTAGAAACTTGTAAAACCAGCAAAAGGGGAAACTTTTTTTCAACAAGAGCATCCATTGTATGGAACACCTTGTCACAAGAATTGGTAAAGGTAACTAGTGCCACTGTCTTTAAAACAAATTAGATGTTTGGTTGAGGGATAATAGATAAATAATGTCCCACATAGTGTGGGGAACAGTCTCGATGGGCTCTGGCCTTCTTCTGTTCTTTCATACCAAGTAATACCAAGTAATTAACAACCACTGTACCCCTCATACTGTACCTTCTGCACTTTAAGGCTTGTGTGCAGGACCATATTACCTTGCTTACCTAACTGGGCATTAGAATTACACCAACTCTGTGAGATTAATTTCACCACACAAAGATGCACACCACTCACCCCCACCCTGTGCCTGTCCCCATGAGTCAAATATCAAAGCAAACCAGCACCCTAACCCACCCACTCAAGTGTTCCTATGGGTGACAATGCAATTATTCATTCATTCTACTACAGGACCAAGAGCTAAGGTGGCATCTTGCTCTAATACTGGATTATTTACTTTTTTGTTTTATTTTTGTTTTTTTACAGGTCACGGAGCAAATTATCCTTTAAATTTGGGTCTGGAGAGGTGGGAGTCTGGGTTCTAAAGATACGGGGGTTGCTGTGATTTTGACTAGGGGGACAGGCACAGGGTGAGGCAGGTGGTTGGCGTGTGTGTTTTGTACAGGTAAGGATATTTACATCTGCATATCTTTTTTATTGTAATACAATTTAACTATCCTAGGACTGGGGGATAAGTAGGTGAGAGGGTGCTAGAGGGTGGCGGAGTGAGGGTACTTCATTGTTAAAAGTATGGATGATGAGGGGGGAAAATATGTATTACTGTGGGAGGGGCTGGCTTAAACAAAGAAAGAACAGTTTCTAGAGAAAAGAACTTCACCACCACGAAGTTAGAGTGAGGTCAGAAAATTTTGCCTCACAATTTGTAGCACCAATTTCCTGACTTTGCACCAACTGTGCAGGTGAAGTTTAAATCTGCTGCATCTGTGAGCTTAGTTCTCACTATAGAAAGATGGAGTCTGATGGCTGAAGAAGACTGATGGCCCATCAAATCTGCTCACATTAGGCTGGTTCAGAGGCACTTAGTGTTGAGGCACTGGATGCTACACTTCATGCTGCACCAGTGACCAGGGTTTGGGAAAGGGCCCAGGTCATCGAGAGTCAGTGGGGGGAGGAGTTGGATGGACCCACCATCTGGCAGCTATCCTCTCTTGTGGAGGGTTTAGGCACTGGTCTGGCTATTGAAAAACAACCCAACTGCCGAGCAGCGTGCTCCCCATAACAGGAGGGATGAATGCTTTGGATAGGCAGCACACTGCCACCGAGCCCAGGCTGGCAGCTGGGTGAAAAAATGTAACATAAAAAAACTGTCTGCCCATGTTGATAACTACCTTACCCCATGATCTAATGTCATGGTTGGTTATAGAAACATAGAAATATAAAATTTGATGGCAGATAAGGACCACTTGGCCCACCCAGACTGCCCATTTCTCTACCTGATGGATAAGCTGCAGATTCTAGCTAATCAACAGCTTACTTCCTCCTGCCCCCCACTAGAATTGCCTTATGTCTTTCCCATGCATTCTTGAATTCTTCCACTGTTCCTGACTGTGCAACCTCCTCAGGAAGGTTGTTCATTGCATCCACAACTCTCTCTGTGAAAAAATACTTTCTAACATTACCTCTGAGCCATCCCCCCTCTATCTTCAAATTGTGCCCCTTTGTTCTTGCACATCTCTTCTTCTGAAAGATACTACCCTCTTGTACCTTGTTAATTCCCTTGAGATACTTGAAAGTTTCTATCATGTCCCCCCCCCCCTTTCCTCAAGCGTATGCATATTAAGCTGCTTTAGTCTCTCCTCATATGTCTTCTGGTGCAGACCTTGCACCATTTTGGTTGCCCTCCTCTGAACAGCCTCCACTCTGTCTATGTTTTTGTGGAGATGGGGTCATCAGAATTGCACGCAGTACTCCAGATGGGACCTCACTGTCTGTAAAGAGGGATAACAACTACCTGTTTTCTACTGTTGATGCCTCTCCCTATGCTTCCCAGTATCCCCCCAGCCCGCCTTACTGCCTTCTCACATTGCTTGCCCTCCTTTAGGTCATCTGATATAATTACTCCTAGGTCTCTTTCAATTTTTGTTGTTGTTATTAACTCACCCCCCATTGTGTACTCTTCCCCTGGGTTTTTGTTTCCCAGATGTATTACCTTGCACTTCTTTGCATTGAATCTAAGCTGCCACATATTTGACCATTACTCCAACCTTGCCAAGTCACTTTTCATTCTTTACACCCCACCTTGTGTATCGACCCTGTTGCAGATCTTTGTGTCATCTGCAAAGAAGCATACCTTTCCTTCCAGGTGCTCTCAAATGTCACTTATAAAGACATTAAAGAGGACCGGTCCCAGTACCGAACCCTGCGGTACCCCACTAGTTACCCTCCTTTCTTCACTGTGGACTCTGTTTACTATTACCCTTTGCGTCCTGTTGTCCAGCTATTTTTTTTATCCATGGTTATTTTACCATGCCCTGCACTCTGCATCCCTTCCCTCCTTTTTTCCCCTTAGTGGGATTATGAGTCTCTTGGTCCTATCACAGCTACATTTGAAAGCATTTAGGGACCCTGCTCCTACTGCATCTTCCAGCAATCTGTTCTACTCCACCACTCATTCAGTAAAGAAAAAAAACCCTCACATCCTTCTTAAATTTACCTCCCACCAATCTTCAGTCATGCCCTTTCATGACTGCATCTCTGTTTCTAACAGACAGGTCCTTGCAACTTACTCTTTTGATACCTTTGGAACTTTCAAGTCTCTATCATATCCCCCCTCTTCTGACTGAGTACATGTTCAGGGCTTCCAGCTGTTCATTTTTACTTGCTGACCCAATACATTTTTTGTGACCCACCGTTGCACTGCCTCCAGTCTATCTACATCCTTCCTCAGGTGATGACTATAAACTGACATATGATACAGTATTGCTAAATCTCATTTTTACCTTTCCTCCCCATTAAGTTAGCTAATAGAACTAATCTAATGGTGGTAGGAAAGTTAGTGGAATCACTGCTGAAGGAGAAGATAGTGGAATATCTTGAATCTAATGGCTTACAAGATCTGAGACAGTATGGGTTCATGGGTCTGAGGTCATGTCAAACAATCTGATAGATTTATTTGATTCGGTACATAGATACATAGAATTTGATGGCAGATAATGACTGCCAGGCCCATCAAGTCTGCCCATTCTCCCTACCTGCTACTAAAAACAAAGACTACTTGATCACTGGCTTTGTTCTCCTACCTATCACCAGGGTACCCCATGCAAATCCCATGCATTTTTGAATTCTTCTACTGAATTTGCTCCCACCACCTCTGCTGGAAGGCTTTTCTATGCATCCACCACCCTTTCTGTGAAGAAACACTTTCTCACGTTACTCCCGAGTCTACCCCTTCCTGCCTCATTCATGACTCCATGTCCTAGAACATCTCTTTTTCTGAAAGATGCTGCCCTCCTGTACCTTATTTATGCCCTTGAGATATTTGAAGGTCTCTATCATATCCCCCCCCATCTTCCAGGGTGTACAAGTTGAGGTCCTCCAATCTCTCCTAATATGATGTTTGGTGCAGGCCCTGCACCATTTTTGTTGCCCTTCTCTGAACTGCCTCCACCCTATGTCTTTACATAGATGTGGCCTGCAGAACTGGACACAATACTCCAGATGAGGTCTCACTAATGATTTATATAGAGGCATCACCACCTTCTTTCTTCAGCTGGTGATACCTCTCCCTACACACCCCAGCACCCCACAGGCTTTCCCCACAGCCTTGTTACATTGCCTGGCCACCTTTAGATCATCTGACATGATTACTCCCAGATCCCTCTCCTGTTTGATTGCTGTCAGTATCCCTCCCCCATCGTGTAAGCTTTTCTGGGTTCATGTGCCCCAAATGTATGATTTTGCACTTGAATCTTAGTTGCCACACTCATTACCATACCGCAAGTTTACCTAGGTCCCTCATCATTTTTCCACCCTCCCAGAGTGTCTACCCTACTGCAGAACTTAGTATCATCTTTGCAAATAGGCATACCTTTCCTTTCAGACACTCTGCAATATCACTTATGAAGATATTGAATAGAACTGGCCCCAGAACTGACCCTTGTGGCACCCCACTGGCTATCCTCCTTTCCTCAGAATCAGCTCCATTTACCACCATCCTCTGTGCGCTAATCCTCAGTGGGTTTCTAACTCAGTTTACCACCTTGGGGCCTATTCCCAGGCTGCCTAATTTGCTTATAAACCTTTTATGTGGAATGGTCTGGTAGGCCTTGCTGAAATACAGGTAGGCCACATCCACTGCTCCCCCCATTCCACTTCCCTGGTCACCCAGTCAAAGAAATCTATCAGATTTGTTTGACATGACCTTTCTGCTGTGCATCCATGCTGCCTCAGATCCTGTGCGCTGCTGGATTCAAGATGTTCCGCAATCCTTTCTTTTAGCAGTGATTCTATTATTTTCCCAACCACTGAGGTCTGGCTGACTGGTCTATAGTTTCCAGCCTCCTCCCTGCTCCTACTTTTGTGTAGAGGGGCTACATCAGCTCTCCTCCAGTCCTCTAGAACCACTCCTGCTTCCAGTGATTTATTGAACAGGGCTGCCAGTGGTGCTGCCAGCACCCACCCAAGCTCCTTTAATATTCTATGATGTATCTCATCTGATCCTATTGCTTTGTCCACTTTCAGTTTTGCAAGTTTCTTTAGAACTCTCTCCTCCATAAATGGACAGGTATTCACCTCCCTGCCCATATTTCTTCTGTCACTTAATTGTAGTCCCTCACCTTTTCCCCTTTTTATGAATACTGAACAAAACTATTTGTTCAGGACTGATCCTTTTTCAAGTCACCTTCCACACACTCCCCGTCTTCTCTTTAAACCTTACAATCCCACCCCTTGTCTTCCTCCTTTCACTAATGTACCTATAAAATGTCTTGTCACCTTTCTTGATTGTCTGGGCTTTTTTTTTTCCTCTGTTTGCACCTTTGTGCTCCTGACTGCCCTCTCTGCCTCTCTATGCTTGTCCAGACACACTACCCTGTCCTTCTCCTTCTGTGTTTCCTTGCACTTCCTAAGAGCCAGCTTTTTTGTTCTTACCTTCCCAGCCACTGAATCACAGTGGTTTCCTTTTTCTCTTACCTTTGTTTATTTGCCTAACGCAAAGGTTTGTTGCCTCCACTATGACTCCTTTCAGACAGGCCTACTGTTCCTCAACCCCCGTCCTCCATCCCTGCTAGGATCTTCCTGAGACATATTCCCAGCTTTTAAAAGTCTGCCCTCCTGAAGTTCAGGAAAGGAACCTCAGTTTCATGTGGCTCGACTGTGCCGCTGCACCTATTTTGAACCACATTATGTGGTGGTCACTGGACCCCACATGTCCCCCAACCATGACATCTGCAGAGCTGTCCCCATTGGTGAGTACCAGGTCCAAAACTGCACCCCCATGGGTGGACTCTAGCACTAACTTCCTGAGCCAAGCCCCTTGCAGTGTGTCCACCATGTCACTGCTCTGGGCTTTGGCTGTGGCTAGAGTGCTTCAATCAACATCTGGCAGACTAAAGTTATCTACTATCAAAACTTACCCTTTCCCCATGGAACTAGATCAGGGTGAAGCAGTGGATGTGACCTACCTAGATTTAAGTATAGCATTCAACACCATTCCACACAGGAGACTATTAAGCAAGGTGGGTAGCTTAGGGATTGGTTCAAAGGTGGTAAACTAGGTAAGAAATTGTTAAGGTGATAAGTGACAGAAGGTGATTATAAACAGAGTTCACTCCAAGGAGGAGAGTGTGATCATTGGGGTGCCTCATGGATCAGTACTGGGACTGGTCCTCTTTAATGTCTTTATAGGTGACATTGCAGAAGAGCTGGAGGGGATTGTCTACATCTTTTCAGATAGAAACTTCGGGGGGGTGGAAGATGAGCAGAGATTTGAGAAAACTCAAGGAGTTTTCATAGGTATGGCAGCTGGGTTTCAATGCAAAAAAAGTGCAAAAAGATGCACTTGATGCACAGGAACCCAGGGGCAGAATACAAAATGAAGAAGTGTTATTGACTACCACAAAGCAGGAGAAAGACCTGGGAGTGATAATCTCAGATGACCTAAAGGTGGCAAGGTGAGGCAGCGTTACAAGGAAAGGGTCCTACAAGAGCTCTCTAAGCTCAGGGAGGACAAGGCAATGGGATCTGATGACATACATCCCAGGGTACTAAAGGAGCTAAGGTTGGAAATAGCAGAGCCATTAGCAGAACTGTTTAATGAGTCTCTGAGGACAGGAGAGGTCCCAGAAGACTGGAGAAGGGCTCATGTGACCCCACTCCACAAGAGCGGTAGCAGGGAGGAGGCAGGGAACTACAGACCAGTCAGTCTTACCTCAGTAGTGGGCAAGATTATGGAGGCAGTCCTTAAGGAAAGGATAGTGCAACACCTGGAATCAATAGGAGCACAGGATCCAAGACAGCATGGGTTTATGAAAGGAAGGTCCTATCAAACTAATCTCATAGATTTCTTTGACTGGGTAATCAGAGTGGTGGACCAAGGGGGAGCAGTTGATGTCACCTACCTTGACTTCAGCAAAGCTTTCGACACTGTTACACATAGAAGATTGATAAACAAGCTGGGTTGGCTCGTGGTGGGTCAGAAGTTGGACAACTGGGTGGCAAACTGGTTGATGGGCAGAAAACAGAGAGTGGTGGTAAATGGTATGCTTTCAGAAGAGATGCAAGTCACAAGTGGGGTACCTCAGGGATCAGTGCTGGGGCCAGTCCTCTTCAATACTTCATCAGTGACATTGCAGATGGACTAGAAGGTAAGGCTTGTCTGTTTGCGGATGACACCAAGATTTGCAACAGAGTAGATGATACAGATGGGGTGGGCAGAATAAGAAGAGATCTGGATAAACTAGCAAAATGGTCGGAAAAGTGGAAACTGGGATTTAATGCAAAGAAGTGCAAGATCATGAACATAGGGAAGAGAAACCCTGAAGCCACCTATAGGATGGGAGGGGAGTTGCTGGCAGCCACAAAGGAAGAGAGGAAAGTATTTTTAAGGGAAAATGTGTTCAAGAACAAAAGGACATGCTATGAAGTTGAAGGGGAGGTAGATTCAGGAGAGATGTGAAAAAGTACTTCTTCAAAGAAAGAGTGGTGGGTTCCTTGAACAGCCTACCAACTAAGGTGTTGGGAGTTAAAACAGTGGTGGGGTTTAAGAATGCATGGGATAGGCTTAAGGAAATCTTAGTGGAAAGGAATGGGGGAGGGTGAAATAGGAGCCGGAGATCAAGTAGGGACTCCGGTGATACTGTAGGTATGGAAAATAGACAGACTGGGTGGGGCAAACAGTTCATATCTGCTGACAACTTCTACATTTCTATATTAATCTGGTCAAGTTGGTGGATTCAACTGAGGTTAGGAACAAGCTTCAGAAGGACCTAAACAAGCTGGATAACTGTTCAGACTCATGGAGTCTTGTAGCCAGCTACAGGGTGCTAGATTTTTATATGATCTACACACTTTGTAAGTCTCCTCTTGCTGCAGTCAAAGAAAAGAAAAAGACCTGGTGCTCAATTCTCAATAGATTGGTGCAAGCTGTGTCAAAAGTGGCTTGTGCCAATGCCGGTGCACCATGGACCATGTGCCTCATTCTCTGTCAGGTAAGATCCCAATGCCAAAATCCCACTGCTTGCGGCAAAAAGACAGCATACCAGAGTGGTTTACTGCAAGATGCGGGGTGGTTGGGTGGCATATGAGCTCAGGAAAAGAGACCAACTGGGAGGCTTCCAGGGTTGTGGAGGATGGGGCAGTGCAAGGGGAGGGCTGTTGGCACACAGATGAGTGACAGTAGGGGTGGTACCAGCATCCTAATAAGGCATCAAAGACACTGCTGGTGCCAGTGTGTTCAAGGTGCCAGTATACTGGACACAACTGGAGGCACTACTGCAGGCACCACACCACAAAGGGCTCAAGATCTATGTCTTTCATTCATTTTGGTTTTATGGGTTGGTCCACTAGCAAATACAATGCCAGTGCACATACCATGCTGTGGTGAGAGCATGGGAAACCATGGGTGGGCAGCGGCACATGTTCCATCCAACCCAGGGATGGCTCCAGGGTGGCGCACAGATTGTTAGACCAGCTCTGGCTGGTCTAATGGTACTTGAATGTGTGCCCTCTGTGAGGCGTTACTGAATCCCAAAGTTAGGGATATGGCAGCTTGTGTCAGCCGCAAGCCCCTAGAGCCCTAGTGCACCCAGCAACTTGGTTAGACCTGAAGCAGGACCAGTCTGGCACAAAGAGTTCAATTTGGTGCACGAGGGTTTCATGAATCAGGATCTCTGCAATTTGTGATGCAAGGTGCCCCTTCTGTTACCTCTGTGTGACGCAGGCACCTTGTGTCAGCTTCAGGGTTTTGAGAATCAAGCCCCCCTGGTGTTATAATAGACAAGTATGATCATGAAAATCAGCATGCAACCACTGTCAAGAGGGTCATCCGAATGTCAGCGTGCATCAAAAGGAGGTGACCAGAGGAGCAAGGAAAGTAATCTTGCCACTTTAAAAGACCCTGACCAGGCCAATAAAACCCAAAAGTAATGGTGTACTCCAGGACTACAGTAAGTAAATGATGTGATATTTTGGGGCAGATGATGACACAAACACTATGGAGTTTCTGCCTTGAAAGCACTAACCAAATGCCACTATGTATTCAGTTGTACTAACCCTTCCTCAGATCATGCTCCACCTAGAGTAATGTGTGGAGTTCTAGGTTCCCCTTTAGAAAAAGGATATTAAGTCAGTTTAGAGGGTCACCATATGGCCTCCAAAATGATCAGGGGTATGGATGTTAAAAGTTATGAGCTGCTGCCCGCCTACTAGAATGGCCACTTGATCTCTCCTCTCTCAGCTACCCAGGACATAATCACATGTAATACATAGCTAATCTGTTTGGCACACAGCTCTTAACAACATCCCATGAGCAAAATAGTGCGATGAGTAAGTGAAGTAAAACTAGTGCTTTTGGGGCCTTCCTACCGTCAGTACAGCAGACTAATCTTCTATGTCTAGCAGCCTAGTTCATAGTAGGCAATCTCCAACATGATGTTGTGTGGGTAATCACAGCCACTGACTGGCCTAGGTTTGAAGCTATGTTCAGTAAGCTACTTCAAGATATAGGTGAGATTAAAACTGCTACTGATTAAACCACACAGACGATCACTAATATTGATGCCCACATCTCAGATACTGAAATCTGCTTCACCTGACTCAAGAACCCTTCACATTATGTGACAGCACTGCTCAGAGATTAGGCCCACCTCATCTGTACTGTCCAGGACAAAATAGACCATCTGGAGAACCATAGATTGCTGAACAACCTACGTTTTTTAGGATTTCCAGAACAAGTGGGAACTGCAGTGTTTTTGCAACATGTCCCTCCAGGTCTCCTAATGCTTCTAGGGGATTATCAGTTTGACATCTAGCAAACCCACTGCTCATTGGCCCCAACAGCCAAATCAGGTGAGAAATCCTGGCTGATCTTAGCATGTTTTCTCTGTTTTCCTGTGGAGGAACCCATCCTTTGATAGCCAGGGAGCTGGGCCAGCTAGACTGGCAAGGGCACAAGATACAAATCTTTCTGGACTACTAAAATGACCTCTCAGCAAGGCAGAGGGAGTTTACAGAAGCCCACTAGGCTCTACATCTTCATTGGGTCCCTTTTAGTCTCAGGTACCCTGCACTGCTGCAGATTATGCATAACCAGGTCTCTGCAAACTTTACCTCCCAAGCAGCAGCCCTGGACATTATGGAACACAATAGATCTGGCAAGATCTGCCTTCTTCCACCTGTGCTCCTCCACCCTCTGGCAGCAACTGTTACTCAGACCAATGTAGCCCCACCTGAAGCCTCTTAACCAAAAAGGAAGGAACAACCTCTGGTTACTTACATCTAAGAGCCACAGGTGGCAATGACACAACAGCCACCAGAAAAAGAACCATGCCCCCCCCCCACACACATTGATCAAGGAACTGCAATGAAGGTGAGGAATAAGCCAAATTCCCTCCCACCTCATTACTGCCTTCCTCTCTCTCTAGTCCTTGTTCCACTGCCCACTCTCTCTTACCCACCACCAAATCCTTTTGCCCCTCTTCCTTCTCCTGTTCTGCTCCCCCACCCACTGTATTACAGTTCCCCGATCCTTGTGTCCCACTCCTTCCCTCTTCTTCTACCGCCCTCCCAGCTACCTATCTTCACCCACTCTCTCTCTCTCTCTCTCTCTTCCCATTTTCCCAACTCTACCTGTCACTGCTTGTTATGTCCTATCTCCCTCTTCTTGCTGATCTCACTCCACCTCATTTTCACCCTTCCCACCCTCAGCCCTCCAACAGGCCTATCATACCCCTGATATATCCTCCATTCTAAGCCTGTGGCAATTCAACTTCTCTCTTCCTCTTTGACAATGCCACTCTGGCAGCATTACAAGTATGTAAATATTTCTTGGAGTTATCAATCATTCTTATATGTATGCCTTGTGCTGATATTCTAACTGTTAACTACACTACCTGGAATTCTTCTCAACTTGTTATCTTATCCTGTATTATATTTGTATTAATAACCACTTGCCAGCTAATTTTGCACAGTTTGTACTACCTATCTCTGTATACTGATGTGGAACCTTTGTAAAAGAACCACTGGCTCAAAGGTATAAATCTGAAATTCTAATAAATAATAAATAATAAATCTTCTGGCACTACCTCACACCTACCTTCTGCAAACCAATATGCCCCCCGTGATAGGAATCACCAAAGTCACCAGCTGAAGATGAGGACCACCTTCAAAAACAGGACCTTACTGCAGACAACATGATCCAGGCATCCTGGACCTCCATGGAAGCCACTTCAGTCCCTCTGCCAATATTAAACTCTTTTGGGCTTGGGGAGAATCTGTAGCAACAGTCAACTCTACTGCTGAGTACTACTATAGGGAAGGGGTGAGGCTGTTGTCAAACTATAAGTGGAGCTCGTTTCTATAACTTTTTTTTCCTATATATATTTTGTAGCATTTTTTTCCATTTTTTTCCCGGTAACTCATCCTTGTACCTTGGACACGTGTGCGCATGCAGCAGCACATGCATGCCACATCTTGAGGTGACCTCTCACTACGTGTCACCCGATCTGCCTATGCTGACCACTGGACCACCATCCAGTGGTAGCGGGATTACATGGGTGGCAGAAGCCACCCCAGAAGAAGACAGCTGCCTTCTGCCTGCTTAATCATGCTCCCACCCTCGTGCTGGCTCCCTGACAACCTGAGTCCATTCCCAAACCCAGGTCACCGGCATGGCACAAGGTAAGGCGGACACCACCGAGCTGGCTCTCATTTCTAGAACTTAGAGATTTATGGATGGGAGCAGGGGAGGTGGAAGGGGATCATTTGGGGTAGTGGAGCTGGCTGTTTTTGTCAGTGACCCTTTACACCAGACTACCTGGTAGGGCCAGTATTACCCCATACCTCCACTATTAATCCTCTCCCATTAAGACTGGAGGTTTAGCCACCATTGTGGGTCTTGACTGAGTACCATTCCTGCTGCATAAGAAAATGTCCAGTGGCAGACCATCCCCCTTCACTCTCTTTCTCTTTTCCACTGAGACCAAGACAGGCATTGATAAATGTTCATGAGGCATGGTAGCCACATGTTTCAGCCAACATTGACTTGGCATGCTGTTATGTAAGCAATATATATTAGATCCTCAGAGATGTTTTCCTGAACTTAGACAGGACTGTAGCACAGTAACAAGTTGCTTACTGACAGCAAGCCACTCTCCTATGAGAGGAAGTGGCTGGTATGATCACTGGGACCATTCTGTCAAGGGGAAGGGGTAGCTTCTGTGAAACATGGCTACAATATATCCTGGTAATGAGCCTAGCAGCATGTAAGTTTGTTCTGCAATCTCCTGAAGAGCCGCTCTTGAGACCACTCCTGAAGAAACAATATCTCAACCCAGATGTCCTGGCAAATTAGTGTCCTATCTCCAACCTGCCATTTTTGAGCGAGGTTGTTGAGAAACTTGTGACACAACAGCTCAAGGATCACCTTGTGTCCTTTGATATTTATGAGCCATTCCAGTCAGGTTTTAGGGCCAGACATAGCACAGAAACAGTACTAGTTAAGGTGCATAATTATCTGCTCAGGGCAAGAGATAGAGGAGACAAGTCAATTCTTGTTCTCCCCAATATTTCTTCAGTTTTAGACACTGTGGATCATGTTGTGCTTCTTGATCGGCTCTGTGAGTGTTGTGGTCTCACCGGTGTTGTCATCAAATGGTTTGAATCCTATCTGTCGGACAGGGTACAGTGGGTAGTGATGGGGAATTTCTCCTCGTCAACAATGCCCCTGTCATGCGGGCTACCCCGGGCTCAGTCTTGTCACGGATGCTGTTAGCAGTGTGCATGCAGTCCCTGGGTGAGATCATCCAGCAGTTCAGCATGGAGTTTTACTGCTGTGCAGATGACACCCAGCTGTGTCTGTCATTTGCCCCAGAACATCCATTGCTGTGGATGTGCTGAATGCCTGTCTGGCAGAAATCAATGACTGGATGTCCTCCAGGTGATTGTGACCGATCCCAGACAAGACGGAGGTGCTAGTGATTGAGCCGGGTGATGGGCATGATGGGATGGCACCAGGAGCCGACACAGGCCTCTTCCTGATGTCTGCTCTGTTGGTCAACTCCCCGAGGGCGTGCAATCTAGGTATGATCTTCGACAGCAGATTGACACTTGAAAATCAGTTGTCTTCTGTTGTCAGAAGTGGTTTTTACCACTTGAGGAACATTGCCAGGTTCAAGTCCCTCGTTCCACCTGAAGATCTGCAGACACTGGTACATGCCTTTGTTACCTCTAGGCTTGACTACTGTAGCTCTCTTTACTTCAGCATCATGGGAGGGACCCTCCACAGATTGTAGCTGGTACAGAACGCAGCAGCACAGTTACTACCAAGCCTGTCCAGGTCCAGTCCTTTTCAAGGTGGGCTTGATCATCTTTAAGGCCCTATACAGAATGGGCCCTGGCTACCTGAAAGAGCTCCTGACACCTTCAACCTCTGTCTGCTCCTTCCGCTCCTCATCAAGGGGCCTCCTGGAAGTTCCCAGGCTCCAGATCAAGATATTAGATGACCGTGCCTTTAGTGCTGCTGGGCCAACCCTGTGGAACTCTCTTCCACCTGCAGTCTGGGAGGCCCCTTCAACTGAAGTGTTCAAACAGGGGCTTAAAACCCACCTCTTCTGCCTGGCTTATTTGGAATAATTTCCCTGCCCATCTATCTGAGAAATTACTGTTACTTTTGATAAGCTGTGATTATGAATTTTAATACCTTATATATATTTTATTAATTTGCATTTTTTATTACTTGTGTTATTTTTATTGTTAGGTGCCCAGAGCCTCTGGAAATGGGTGCAATATAAACTAAATTTGCCTATGCTACACTGTGCATTGCTCTAATATGTTCTGTTGCCACCCCTCATGCTTCTCCCCACAACCCAGAGGTTGGCAACTGTTGTTAGACCCACAAATACTTGAATAAGTGTGGTCAGGGGACTATAGCAGCCTTTATGTATCCCCCTCCCCCAAGACAAAAGCCTTGGAAATATCACTGAAATGTTGGATACTCTTGAACTCAACCAAGAAACTGACAGGAACTTCCACCAAATGCAGCTACCACCTACCCCCAGAATAAAAGTAAATGCACCTTTCTCATAGGATCTGACTCAAGTCTGGCAGCTGTGAAGGTGCATCCCTTCCCCCTGGTGCAAACAACAACCGAAAAGTGCCAAGTGGAATACTTTGCTTCTTTATTGGACCCTTAAATCCCCCCCAAAGAAAAATGGGATAATATAATACTTCTTCCTATACGCTCAGTTGGTCCAGCATATCCAGTGGGGGTATATCGCCCCAACCACCTTAAGCTCGGACCACAGAACAGCAAGGGCTGCAGTTCAGGGTTGGCTTCACTGTCAAACATTATCTGACAGAGGACTCACTCTCTGGGTATATGGAGGATGATCTATACATGTTCACTACCTCCCCTAGTTTTACTGGGCTACAAACCTTATGAGCCCCTTTAATGGTAAGTCTTTGTAGGTACTAAACCATTGAGTACAAATCTGCTAGTTAACTAATGTGTTGCATGACTGTGTATATTTTAATGGTTATATGTTTGTGTTTCTGGGGCCAGGATAATAACTAGGTGATCAGCATTTCTAGTAGATGTTCTTGAGCAATTCATGGCGTATAAGGACCCCACAGTGTTGTTATCAGATTTGCCGTCAGTATGATTTTGGTTGCATTACTGTTCATAGTAGAAGACTGTTAAGCCCTGAGTTTGGTGTTTTCACTTTTTCTAATGTGTTTGTTGACTTCTCTCTTAACCCATGTCTCCCCCTGTGATGTCCCGCTGCCACATGGCTGAGGACCCCCCCGGTCTTCATCTGCCTGATAGGAACACTTCTGGAGGCACCCCCCTGCATGTTCACTTTATCTTCCCCCTGTCAGCCAGGTACATGTTGCATGCCTTTGAACATTCTTAAATCTACTCTGATGGCTGATATCATATGCCACTGTTGGAACATGTGAGCAATCAACTCCTCATAGTATGGAATTAAGTGCTGTGACATCTGAAACTGCTGAAGACCCAGACAGCCTTTCTCCAAGAAAATAAACTTTTCCTTCCCACAGGGCTGGATTAAGGCAAGTTAAGTCTCACAGCATTTTGAAACTGAAGCTCCCCCCCCAACAAAACACTCCCTGCTACCTTCCACTAAGACATTGCCAATACAAATTTAAATGAGGTCTTGAGAAATAGATGTAACTATGGTCATACTTTGATCTTTTCTTCAGTAACTTGACTGACCTCCTCTTCTAAAATGCACTTGCTGTCCTCTGGAAAAAAAACTGCCTGTATCTCTATCTTCGTAATCTATTTAGAAACATGAAATCTTCAGTAAAACTGAAAATATGCTATGAGGGAAATAGTTGCCGGTAGAGGGAAAATGTCCTGTACAGAACAAAGAACTAATCTACAGAGTAACAAAAAATGAGCAATAGGGGCAGAAGCTCTTATTATAAAGTCATGTTATTGGTATTACATTTTATGAGCTGTGGGAACTGTGGTGGTCCTCGTCTTTGAAGGAGACCTGTGCTAAAACTGTAAGCCATTTTTCCTAATAGAATCTGTTTTTAATTACTGGTTCAAATCCTGTTATTAGTCTATCTATACAGGCCTTTTTGTAACCTCAGTGGGTGTTTCTGCTTTTCAGTCTGATGTTAACTACCATTTTAGAACTGTATAATGTAGTTATATCCCTCTAAGCCACAGAGTTATGTAGTAGAACATGGATGCATTATGGCAAAAAAGGGATATAAACTACATTATAAAATGTCATGAATCAAACAAGCAGACTGATTGGTCAAAACTGGTTATATGACTGTGGTAATTTCACTTGCTGCACAGTTCCAATTTTTCCTGCTTTTTTAACTCTTAAAACAATTTTATTAGTTCAATAACACACTCCAGGTGTGTGTTAGTGCCATAAATTACCACATACCCCAGGTGGCTGAAGACACTTGGCTGTGCCTCATGCCTCACAACCCACCCAGGGTGTACCTTAAATTAAGCATTACTGCACACCCTGTCATGTGTTATTGCTTACTCATACATTTCTAAAATAGTTCTTACCAGGAGCACGAAAATTAGAAACACCCAATAGTATAAGTAGAAAACCTCTATAGCTAGAGCAATAACAGAATTCAAACCAGTATTTAAAAATAAGCTCCTACTGGGAAAAATGACTTACAGATTCAGTGGTCACACTGTAACAGACCTCGAGCTATGGAGGAACTTGGAGGAGCCGGTTCTGCAAAGCTCTCTACATGCCTAACCTTAAATTTCAAAAGTCCTCCTCTCCCCTTATCTCCCCAGGGGCCGAAACCTGTCTTTACATGTTTTTATCTGAGAGTGGCACCCGAAATCTCCAAATAGAATGCTGAAGGAGCTCTGAGATCATCAGAACATTGGGACTTTAAGGAAAGCCAAGGAACTTTAGTTCATAGGGTACCCTGCCACGTTGAATGTTTAGCGTTTGACCGACTAATGAACCTATCAGTCACCATTGATTGAACCCCTGTTAAGGCTCAGAGGGGTCCAGAGAATGACTGAATATGCCAGCCGTTAAGAATTCTCCAGTGTGGTAAGATGAAAGCCGGTGGGGTCATAAGGTGACTGATGGTGTCTGTCGATGACAAATGGTGGTGAATGCGGTTTTATTTAACCAGAAACTTAACAGTGACTAGATTCCCTTTGGTTCATTGATGAATGCTACAATTACATTGGCGTTTCACCCCTCTTCCCTCACTGCATGCAGCAAGAGCCAAGTTAGAATGCTTCTGAGAATACACCAGAGCGTACATAGTGAAACTGAGCAGAGAACCATGTGGAAATGCTTTGAATTACCTTAGAACTGTTTCTAAAGGATCTTTTTAGACAAGCAAGTGTTATTTGAAACTGTTTTGCTCTAGACTGGTTCTGACCATTGCTATTATTGCCATTATTCTTTCCTTTACCCCCCAAAACTGGACATCAATTACCACTGAAGACTTAAGAGAGACCCCCTGCCTTTATGCTGACTGATTGTGATTACTGGTTGTGTATTGCTATCACAGGGCATCTCATATATAAAGGGGTTGATTAAGCAATAAGCCATGAGGGGGTGTGGGTTATCGGGGGATTCACCATGGCTGGAGTGGTTTGCCCATGAGGTGCAGCCGAGTGGGTAAATCCTCGCCAGCTATGGTAAATCCACTGATAACCCATATTCTCTGAGTGGCTTATTGCAATTATACTAAGGTTCATTTTTTTTTTCACTATAATAAAATACAAATATTAAAGAGGTTGCTTTGTTTGGTTTTTTATTGTATTTATTCCTGTGCTGCAGATGATTTGGATTAGGAGTAGGATTATTTGCTCATCAACAGTCATTGATTACCAGAGGATTTATGCTGGTGGTAAACTGTCAGTCTGATGATTTCATTGGTTATTCACTTATGTCTATGGTATAATTGGTAAATATTAATGTGTATCATTTTTAGCGCAAAACTGTTTAAGAGTAGTTGATAGCCAGGGGTGCCTAGCACTAGACAGACATTTTCTGAGTTGTTTCTGCTGAAGTGCTTGTTGGGCACTGGTGTCTACATGCCATTTGGAGCAATTAGTACATGACCCTGCTCATTTTGCTTAGTGGTTATTGCTGGGGATCTTGGTGCACTTTGGTACTATTAAAACCTATCATAGAAACATAGAAGTTGACGGCAGATAAGGACCGCAAGGCCCATCCAGTCTGCCCATTTCTTTTTCTACCTTATAAATGTGCCATCGGCCTTTGCTCTGTCAGTGGCCTATCTATTCATAGTCATTTGTATTGCTCCCTTATGCCTATCCCATGCCTGTTTGAAGCCCTGCACTGTATTCATAGCCACCACTTCTTGTGGTAAGCCATTCCATGCATCCACCACCCTTTCTGTGAAAAAGAATTTCCTCACATTCCCCCTTAATCGGCCCCCCTCTAATCTCATGCTGTGTCCTCTTGTCCTGCTATTTTTCTTATATTTAAACATGTTAGACTCTTTCACCTTGTTAATGCCCTATCAGCGTTCGCATTGTAAAATATGAATTTTGATCATAGCACTGACAGGTTAAGCATACACTAAGGAATAGCAGCTAGCACTGAAGTTAGCATTAAGTAAGTAATAATACCTGACAGGGTGGGCATTAATGGGATATAACGGACCACCCAGGGGTGTAATGAGGCCCGACACTGCAGATGGAGGGCCTTATAGCCACTGGAAGGTCAGTTATTTCCCATAATGCCCACTCTGAAGGGTATTATTACACTTAGAAAATGGTTTGGATATCAATTGTAAGTATAAATTTGATACATAAAAAAAAAGAATAAAATAGATACAGTTCAGTAAAAAAAAGTTGTTTATTTTAAAGTATTCCCTCAACTGGCAGAATTGCCAAGAATTGACAGTAAAGTGCTGCATCGTTTTATTGTGGTGATCATAATGCAGAGAATGTTCTTTCCCCAGAATAAGCGTTTTTTCGTATAATGTGTGGCCGACTGGTTTGAAATGTGCCCCTCGATGTTTGCTGTACTGTAACGTCTGGGTTGTTTATGGTTTGGTAGCAAGTGGAGTTCTGCATTGCATAGGTGCTCAGCAGCATCTGAAATTCTGGAGGAGAACTGCGAGTTTAAGTGAGCTGGGGGGGAAGTACGAAAGGTAAGCTGCCTGGAGCAGTGGGAGACCGGTGTTCGTTAGGTTATGTGTGGCCTTTTTAAGCTGAGTCACAGTTGTAGTTCTGTTGGCTCCTACTACTGTTGACTGAGTAAAAAAAACAAAAAAAAGATTTGTTTTGGAAATGGTCGTGAGTGTGTGGTGACGGCTTCAGTGAGTAGCTGTAGTAGAAGTAGGAAGCAACTACTTTATCACTTGCTTTTTGACCAGAAAAAAAAAATAGTGGTAGTGAGATTTGGATGTCAGGGTAGTCCCAGGATATCATAAGTAATGGGGCACTAGACAGTGGGACTCGTTATTTTGAGGGCATTGTTGAGAAATAACAGCCCGGGTGCCAGGCTGTTTTAGCCCATCAGGAGAGGAGTTTCACATTACCCATTTTCTAAAGTATTATAATTAACGGGTCTCCCCTTTTTGCCATAGGGAGACCATGGCGTAATTTGCTGTTTTAAAGGAGCGTTTATAATGGTAAACATGCGTACGGTTCTCCTACCTGTGCGCATGCGTCCGCTGTAGTGTTTCCCTTTCTGGCTCACCGCTTTCTGCTCGACCACAACCTAGCCGCCAAAGAATCATGACACAGCTGTAAGTCACATTTTAAAAAAAAGTTATTTTCTACAGGATACAAGTTTCAATTATTTAAAAAAAAACAAAAAAACACGTGAAACCTCTGAAAATCTAAATGTAAGAACCGGACGAAAACCGAACTGGAGCGCGACTGCACTGAAACTATTATTTTATATAATTGCTGAGGCCAAAAAGGGGAGACCCAGCAATTATATAAAATAAAATATGGGGTGGTGTATCTGTAAATTTGAAGTTTACACACACCCTCAGGGTTAGATGCATGTACAAACCCCTCGAGCTTCGCTCTCGGGGTTTATTCAGCATCTAACCCCTCGGGTGTGTGTAAAATTCTCATTACACACACCACCCCATACTTTATTCTATATATAACATGCAGCATCACTTTTCTATCCCCATATTGCTTCATAACATGGTTGCTGCATTATTTCTGAACAGAGAGTTTTATCCTTGTTTGGCTTTATAAGTTAATTAAACTAAGTGTTCCTGGCTTATGTTAATGGTACTTGTACTATGAATGCTTATTTATGTTTCTGTTAGTTTTACTTAACTTATTTTAATCTATTTGCATTTAGAAGGGGCTGTTTTTAATTTTTCTTGGCTATTACTATTTATTATCTTGGCCAATTACAACTT
Organism: Neoceratodus forsteri; assembly: GCA_016271365.2. NCBI lineage: Eukaryota > Metazoa > Chordata > Ceratodontiformes > Ceratodontidae > Neoceratodus > Neoceratodus forsteri. The sequence goes on along the minus strand of CM057449.1, from coordinate 1,489,555,534 downwards.
GGGCCCTTTTTATCCTTTTTTATTAGTTCCTTTTGTGTGTTTTCAGTGCAATAGTGGCCAGGCTTCAAATCTGAATCTTGCCCCTTGAATTTAAATGGGCTTAGGCTTACTTTTTTAGGCCTACCTGTATTTGTATTAAGTATTAGAATTCTGCCTTGCTCATTAGACATAGGACACAAATAACAGAGCATAATAGGTTCCCTATTGTATTTACTGCAATATATTGTTTTTTAATTAGTACCTAGCATTTTAGCATTCCTGTGTGTCACTTGACAGTCTTCAAGCTTTGCTATGCATACCAGGAGTGGTAGGGAGATTACTAAGGAAAGTTGGTTGCTAGTAGTAGAGAAGTAGTACATACTAAGACCGAAATGAGTGAAAATGGTGGAATGAGTGATGTGATAATAAAGTCAACAAAACTAAAACCTAATAGGAAAACCAAGAAGAACAAAAATGGTTGTATATTTTCCCAAGATCTACAAATCACTTCCTCAACTCCAAACATATATGAAAAAAACTATTAAATTGTCTCAACTTGTCCAAGAAGACACATTAATTGATAAAAGGCAGGGGTCCCAGCAGGATGATGACTGCCGGGCTAACAAGTACTGTACTCTCATTTGAGACTGGAAAACCCCCCTTTTTCCTCTGTGGATTCATGTAATGGCAATGCCTATCAAGGGTTAAAGGGACCACATTAGCTAAATTAGATTATAATAATGGGAAAAATCAACTAAATCAAGCAAAAATTACAGATTACATTTTACATAAAAATAACCAACCTGCAACTGACACCACTGATCTTTCATCAATTGAGAGTTATTCCAGAAAGGAACCAGGTGAGGCCCAGAGCTGCCTACTGTAAATACATCTCAGGGAAACCAGAATCAGAACCTTAAGAGGGTTGACATCTCTCTTTGCCCCTCTAGATTGGACTTGTTTAGTCCTACTTACCTAAGCAGTAGTATAAATAGTATCCTTTCAGATACTAAGGAAGGAATCGAGGATATACTCACAAGGTCCCATAGAGAAGTATTTGATAAGCTTGATAAGGAAGGTGAAAATATTCAGCTAGAGCCTGAATTTCTGATATTGCCCTGATACCTTATCTAAGTATACGATCAAGGCATTAGCACACCCTATCATGTCAAACATAGTGCTGCTGGAAGCCTATAATGGAATTAAATTCTGCATGGAGAAACTCTACTCTGTGTATGGAGAAGTGTGCTTCTGTTGAAACTAGATTAGCTGAGCTTTCTGAAAAAATTGCAAACTCCCAAAAAAACAGTATCTCTCCTTTTCTATAGTAATAATACCCAAGTCCAATGAAGATAAAAGGAAAATTAACAATAAACTAGCTAACCTTAACAAATATAAGATTACATCTAAGCCTAAAAATAAGAAGAAAAAGAAAAATAATTAAAAAACAAGAGTTTGCCTCCCCTGCACCCTCTGTCAGAAAATGTGGCTGCTGATTTAGTATCCTCTATAGCACCTCCCTCTGGTACAGAACAAACACACCCATAAAGAGAGACAGCGGTCAAAATAAGATTGTAAATAATGGAAATCTTGCAGTGACATGGCCTTCCAAGAAAATCTCTTCAGACCATATTTCCCCTAAGTGTGCCAATCCAGAGCTAAATTTGAATGGCAATCCTGAGATGTTAAAAACTGCTACACTCACTTCTAATGAGCAACATGCACTGATGGATGAATTACATCAGTCTGGTAATCATGATACTTCCCCATACCAACAGGTCACCTCAGGCCATAAAGTAGTATTTAAATTAAATAATATGTTTACTAAATCTTATGAGATAAATGAATTGCTTATGGACCTAATAGTCCATCTTTTTAAAACAGAATGCAGATTGCCTATAACTGCAAGTTCGATAAATTGTGTCTTTAGAGACAGGACTAATCGTTGACACCCAGTATACTTAATGATTCCTAATATGGAAATAATTAAATCAAGCTGGGCAAAACAACAAATTTCAAACTCCCTGGGATTGTTAATTTCATCATCCCCAGTCACATGGGGTACGGTTTGAAAATATATCTTTTCTGGTGCCAAACCGCCTGGGATTCTCTCCCTAGATACATTCTCCTCTATGTTAGTCAAACTTAATTGGAACGTTGGAGAAAACCTTCAACCTCACATTTTGTCTGTTTTTGGGATAGACACTTTTGAAGGAGAGAAGGCTGATAACTTAGCCTCTTATGTAAGGATGCTCCTGTCCTCAGTTACTACAGTAAGTCACACATTTCTTCATCTGAACTGGATTCTGCTGAAAGGGTATATCCCAGGTCTGGAGGGTACCAGATAGTCTGTCACTTCCATTCAGCAGGATTACATTTCCAATTATTAGATAAAAGTTCAATACTAGATACTATGGAAATTCACCTGGTATCGTTAATGGATTGGGAACACTTGATCCAGCCTCTTGAGGCTCCTTTAATTTTTCTATGACTATCTATGGAGTCCAGTTTAGTAGAAGATACAACACGTGATCACTCTTTCTCCTCTTCTTCCCCAGGCAATGCTAGTTTGCTTACATGGAATATTGCCAGGCTGGTCAATCCATTTGTAGAGCCTCAATGGCTAAGTTTCATCTCCCATTTTGAGATCCTGGCTTTTCAAGAAACTTGGGCCCTAACCCAGCCTTATATAAATGGCTTTGAATCATTTTATGCCCCAGCCATTAAGACAAAGATCTTTGGAAGACATAGGGGAGGCCTTCTTACTTTGGTTAAAATTAGGGGGTATAAGAGTGCTTGCCAGTCAATCTCCTACTTCTGAAATTCTCCTCATAGTTGTTGTGTGAGATGGGAGGGTTGTATTCCCCCAAGTCTTCACTCAAACCCTACATATGATATTTGGTCAAGATAAATGATTGAAATAGATACTATATCTCAGCCATATCAAGTATATGCAACAATTCGAGTTAGGGACTTTAATTCTAGAATAGCAAATATCGATAATCTCCATATTCCTCAGGATCAAATATACTTAGGGGATCTAGATCTCAGGAAAACATCTCATAAAGTGAGGAATGAAGCAGGAAAGTGCTTTCAAAACTTTATTATAAATAACAATTCATTGATTATAAATGGCCAGATTGAAGCCAACCAGGCTGATGCATGTACTTTTTTCTCTCTATTAGGGTTGACTGTTATAGATTTTGTCCTCTGCTCCCCTCACAGTTAGGACCAGTTTAAGAAATTGGAGGTTGTTATGAGGCCTGAAAGTGACCATGCAGCAATTTTAGTGTCTTATATGGCAGTTAATCAAAGTTCAAGTTTGGTTAATAAAAGCAATAGTGTAGCTTCCTTGGCTGTTCGTGGTGAATCTAAGTTGATTCTTAACTCTAAAACTATGAACAGCACAGCACAGCTTATTTACTGTCCAGTTTTACATCAATTTTCTCCCAAGCTTGTGATAACTACAATGCCAACTACCTTAGTAAGCAATTGGAACAATGTCATCAGCAAACAAGCAATGCAATCTATACTAAAAGAGATACTCAGCCAAAGCCACATACTCGGTACGATTCCCAGTGTAAGAAGACAAAAAGAAGATTGTGAAAACTTATTAGAAGTGTAAAAATGTCCACTTGTAAAACCAGTTTTGTGCAATTGAATAAGGCTCGGAAACAATACAAACAATTCCTTGTGCAAAAAAAAAAAAATGACCTTATTTCAAAACAATGGGATAATATGTATCAGGTTATTAGCTCAAGAGATACTAAATCTATTTGGTCCCTGGTGGCAAAAGTGACAAGGCATTACAGTTCTTCTCTTCCTATTTATATTCCCCAAGAAACCTGGATTTGTTATTATAAAAGCCTATTTTATGAGAGTCTGCTGTCCAACTGGATATTTTTATTCTTCCAGAGTGTCCCGGGGGGGGGGGGGAGATACCGTCCAATAGCATTTACATTTTGCACTTTTACATTTTTTACAAGCGCACATGTAAGCCTGTTGTATACTGTGTTTGACATATGCCTGTATTTTTGCCTGATTCCTAAATGTACTCTGATTTTTTGTCTGCCCCGATGTTTGTTTCTTGCACTGTTTTGTCCTCTCTGTGACAAGGTACCTTTGTAAATGAGCCTCTGGCTCAAAAGTTGTTAAACTGATGTTCTAATAAATAAATAAATAAATAAATAAATAAAATTTTGTGATGTTGAGATGACTATAACAAAACTCTCAAACAGTAAAGCCCCTGGCCCAGACACTATCCCTGGAGAAATGTATAAAAGCTTGTTTAAATTATTGGGTAATTTTTTTTTTTTTTTACAAACTTTTTTGATATCTGTTTAAGAGAAATATTTGTCCCCCCTCTTGGACAAAGAATATAATTGCACCTACCCATAAGAAGGGATCATATCACCTACAGACTAACTATCATCCAATCAGCTTGATGGATGTAAGTGGTAAAATATTTGCAAGGATTTTGTTAAAGAAACAGCAAAACTGGGGAGCCTCTGATTCACCACTATCCATTTTTGAAGCAGGTTTTCAACATGATTTCTCAACTATTGACAATATTTTTATATTGGCACATTTAGTGGAAAAATATAAATTCGAAATATGAAACTGTACATTATATTTGTTGACTTTATGGCAGCTTTCGACTCTGTAAACAGAGAAAATCTATGGGAAATATTGATTCTCAGAGGGCTCCCCTATAATATGCTGGTTCCTATCTATTTGCTTCACTTGAACACCACAACAGTAGTTAGGTATGATAATTGCAAAAAAGGCCTCTCTATATCTACTTCCCCCGGGGTACAGAGGTTCCTATCTCCACCTTCAAATGCCAGACACACCAGGAGCTCATCCACCCAAGTCTTCCATGTGCCCAGGTGTTGGACTAACATGGCGCAGCGTTCTTTTGCTCACCGTGCTCCTCTCTGGACAAATGGCCTACCTCCTGACATCTCCAATGCCACTACACTGGGATCCTTTAAACATAGGCTGCGTCAGCACTTTACTGATATTAGCTTCTGTATGTGTCACCGCTAAATCCCTGCATGCAACAATGAACTACCCCCAGCACTTTCCCATTTGTATCCTTCCAGGATAGTCTCTCTGCAGCACTTTACCTCACCCCCTACACACTCTATCACCTCCTCACCCATGCCCTATCCTAAATCCCCTACTCCTGCCTTTCTTAGCACTTCTTCAACCCTAACACTGAATTTCCTCACTTTTGTCGCTGTGGAACAACCCTAACTGATACATTAAACTGAGTTTTTTTTCCTCTAATTTCCTTTCTTTTTGAGAATGATGATGACAAATAGTGAAAGTAATGCAGTGGTGGGAGTGCAGAACAGCAACACAAACAGAAGTGCCAACAGTGGTGCACATGGTAATGGAAACGTAAAAGGTAAAGGAAATGTTAATACAAACACAAGCGCAAGGTGACATCAAAGCGAACACTGACACAAACAGACATTGAAGCATGTACGAAAACACAGCTGGTAACATGAACAGTGATGGCAGCGGTATTTTAAATAGAAATGTTAAGTGTCACAGCAAAAAGAATGCAAACAGGAACAGAAACGGAAACGCAAACGCAGGCGCACACGTAAACACAAACCAAAACACGCACAGCCATGGTACCGCAGTGGTAAAGACAAACGGTAAAGTTAACATGAAGAATAATGCCAAAGAAAACAGAAATGGGAATGGAGGCGTGTACGGAAACACAAACTGTAATGTCCTAGTCACGGAACCGTAATTGTTAACGCAAATGGTAACGGTAACAGCAACAATAACAGCAAAGGAAAGAGAAATGCGAATGCAAGCAAGTACAGAAATGCAAACTGTTATGCGTATGGTCATGGTACCACAATTGTAAATGCAAATGGTAACAGTAACAGCAAAAATAATGCCAAAGGAAACAGAAACGAAACAGAAATACAAGCGCGTATGAAAATGCAAACCGTAATGCATGCGGACGGTACTACAATTGCAAATGAAACAGGTAATGGTAACAGCAACAATAACATCAAACAACACAGAAACAAATTCAAGTGAAAACGCAGACCGTAACGCACACGGTGGCGTAGACGTTAATGGTGCCACAAACGGTAACGGAAACGCAACTGGAAATGCTAACTGGCACAGTAATGAAAGGGCACACCCTTCTTTTCCCCCCAAAAATGCATTGTAAAACACAGTGAAAACAATGAATGTATACATAACAGTGGGCCTCGGAGCAGAAAATGAGGACCTGGAATATTAAATTGCTTATATCTCAGGAACCGTATGACAAAGAAAAAAATGTAAATTTCATATGAATTATGACTTTCCTGGCTAGTTTTGTACTTATCCCCCATTATGGGGCTAAGTAATTTTGGGACAAAATGTCCCTATCTCGCGCGGTTTCCAAGATACGGGACTCAAAAGGCGCGACGGGCACCATAATGTTATCCAATGGGAAAAAGCATTAACTTCAGAGTGCCATCACTGTGCTGCCCTGTAATATTTTTTCACCAAGCCACCATAAGCCACATCAGTGGGATGTTGGCTTTCTTTCCTCCAAATTTCAGCCCAAAAGACCAAACCGTTATTTTGTAATAGGGCAGCAAAGGATTCCTGTACTGCGGCGGATGCCGTAATGTTATCCTATGGTAAAAAGTGTCAACTTTGGAGTGCCATAACTTTTCTGCCCTGTATTTTTTCACCAAAACACTGAAAGGCACGTCTGTGAGATGTTGGCTGCATTCCCTCCAAATTTCAGCCCAAAAGACCAAACCATTCTTTTGCAGCAGGGTGGCAAATAATTGCTGTCATTTTGCCATAGCCTGTAAAAGTAGTGTCACAATTTGCCAAAGCTTTCACAAAAATTTGTGACACTTTCATGACTGCGACACTACTTTGTGAAAGTTCTTTTTCCAGAAACTTGAAAAACTTATTTCTAGGGTGTTTAACCTCAACATAAAGACATGCCTAGCATTCTCAGGGTCCGACTAGGTAAACACAAAATAATTGTGTTGCTAAAGGGTCCCAAATTTAAATGCCAAGCATTTTACTGCTCACCAACTGAAAACAAAATGGTGGATTTGCAAAAGTAAAAGGGACATTTACGAAAGTAAAAACTGCATTTGCAAAAGAGTTGAACTTTTTGTTAACTTTTCCCATTGACTTATAATGGGAAATTGTTTTTTGAATAACTTTTGAACCGTTTAATAGTTTTTCACAAAATCTTTGTAAGGGACATTGAGGACCATGCTGCATGTTCCCTGAAGTTTTCGGACCAGTCACGCAAACTGTGCGACCTGTAGGAGCGAGCAAATAATTCACCAGAAAGTGTAAATGCATGCACAGATCACGCTTAATAACTCTGCAGTCGTATATACTACAGGTACAACAGTTGGCAGGTCCCAAGATGTATGGGACTTGATCATGCATTCCAAATTTCAGGCAAATCCATTGAACAGTGGCAAAGTTATTAAGGTGCAAAGTTTGACCATTTAACCTTAAAAGGGCTCCTCAACCCTAACTATGGTAGCACTACTGTACTATGATAATATATATACATCTTTTTATATATGCCTATCAAATTTGTATTTTGTCTACCATGATTGTGACTCCTCAGTTAATGTAATGACATGGAACCTCTCCATGACCAACCACTCACAGGTGTCTTCCAAGATCTTTAATAAATAAAAAAAATAAAAAATTATTGCAATATCTCAGGATACTTTAAAACTTCTGTTGGACTTAAACAAGGGTGCTTATTAGCCCCCTTGTTGTTTTCTATTTACATTGATTCTCTTCATACTTTGACACTTCTGTTACCTTAGAGTCCTCCAAAATTAAAAATATGGAGGTTCATAGTGCCATATGCTGATGATTTATTACTCTTATCACTTTCTAGATAGGAATTACAAAATAACTCAACTGAAAAATAAATGTGATCAACTGGAGCTGAAAATTAATCTTAAAAAAATACAAACTATGACTATTGAACCTCAAAATTCTAATAATTTACCACCAAGGTTATTCCTGGGCAACGATCTGATTGAAGTGGTATCTTCTTATACATACTTGAGAGTAATATTTACTCCCAATGGCCTTTGATTGGCTCCTTGGAAAGAACAAATTACTAAGGTTAAATTAGTTGCTAAAGCACTATTGCAGTTTAACTATAAACATGAAGGGGGCACACTGTTGTCACAGCCCACTCAGCAGGAAAAGCTAAAATTAATCCTATCTTACTGTATGGAGCTGGGGTTTGGGGGTCTATGTACTCTTCTGTGTTGGAAACCCCTCTGTCTTTTTATTTTAAATCACTCCTACAGGTTCCTCTGTCTATGTCTAATGTAGTTGTCAGGGTGGAATTTGGTAGAGTCCCTCTAGTTACGCTTATTGAATTGCGCATGTTTAGTTATTCGTCTAGAATCATAAATAACCAGAATAACATTCTTTCTTTAATCTGTTTACAAGAGAAATCAAGTTGGCTTAGTCAAAAGTTTGCTTCTCCATGGCTAAAATCGTTCACAAAGGTCTTAGATAAGTTATCCTTTAAACATCTGTGGGTGGATTTTGAGAAAGGGATCTCGATTTCCCCCTCATTTAAAGATATAGCTAAACAGAAACTCTATGCTGCAGCTCAGATAGAACAAATGAACCTGATCAAGGAACAAAGGCAAACTTTTTGTCTTGGAATTAATAAAATAGATCCATTTATAGAGGATAATCTAACTCTTCCCTTGACTTTGATGGGCAGGAAAGTCATTACCTGGACCAGGTTTGGACTAGCCTGTTCAAAATATGCCTATTTTAATAGAGCTTCATTAGATAGTCTAATCTGGATTTATGTAGTTCTTATAAGGACTTTGAAGAAAATGTATACTAAATTACGATTCAGTGCTCTTTATGTAACTCATGATGAGATGCAACCCTAAAAGATTTTTTGACAAAGTATGTAAAATTAAATTACAACCTATTATTTGTTCTTCTTCATCTACAGACTATTGGGAATGTGAAGATGGCTGCAAAATTCTTTCATGATGTGATGAAGTTTAAAAAAAACACAGTATGATATACTCAAATCCATCTGATTTTATAGTAAATAACTGTATTAAGCTCTGGCACCTTTTATATTTTGCTATTGAATTATTCCTCTGCCTGTAAGATGTACTTGTTTTTGATTTTAAAAACTTCTAAACTTGTTAACATTTTTTAATTATTGTAATGTCCATTACATCTTTTGTCATGGAAGATCAATAAAATAACTGCTACTGCTACAATAGATTCAGAACAGTTCTCTTTTTCAAACAGAGTTCCTTGTTCATTATTGTTGCATCATTTGCTGGGGGCTCACATCAAAATTATGAAGGTTGAGCATGTTTGGGCCCTCATCTTCAATAATTCCATGCTTTGTGAATGCAAAGACTATGAGATTCATATTGGGTTGAAGTTTTGCAAAACATTTTAGTGTACTTGTTAAATCATATTGGATAATAATAACTGGTGACCCCTGTTATCAACCCGTTTTCAAGTGCTGTAAAAAGTCATATCAACCCATAGGTTGATAAAAAAAAAGTCGTATCAACCACAGTCTCACACCAAGAAGCCAGCAGCGGTCCACACAAACAGACTAAGGCAACAACAGACGATCCTCCGACCACAGATTGTCACACAGAATTACCTCCATTTTAACAGCAACATACAGAGCCAAGTAACAAAGTGTTATCATTTATCCAGTTATTCAGAAATGTAGTATTTACCCTGCAGGAAGTCTCTCAACTAAAAGCATACTTTCAGGAGTACCCTTAGTGTTTCCACAGGTGGCATGAACTTTCACCTCTGTTCCACAGCGACTGTAATGACCCGACCCATCCAGATGAGGAAACAACTCACGCTGAAGCTAAAGGACTTAGGTAAACAATATAAAAACTAGAAAACATTTTTTTTTTAAGTTTTATTTTTTTTACTTCATTCCTAAGATCGTGATTTACTTTACCCGATGGCCATCTATTTGCACCAGTTATTATAAAAAATAAAACATATGTAGGTGGTTGCCTTTCAGTTTTTTTCTACTCCCTCTGTGTGTGATTATACAGAAACCTCTCAAGCTTCGCTCTCGAGGTTTCTCATAATCACCCACCTTGGTTGTGTAAAAACACTTCATATCAACCTCCTACATATGCATTATTCCATATATAAAGGGCATTGCCCATTCAAGTATCAGGCCTTTCTGGAAGCAGATTATGTTGTGAGTACAAATCACAGTGGTTTGTGCCTTTGGGAATCTATTAGGGCTGAGCAAAATTAACAAATTCTCCTTTCATTGAATTTTCATAAAATTCCACCAATTTTGTAAAGTTTCATGGAACTTTATAAAATTTTGTAAAATTATTTTTTTGTTCATAACTTAATCACTCTTACAGAAAGAGAACTTAACAATGGCATGACTACATTTTGTAAGGAGTACTAAAGAGATACCACATTTCATGATATTTGATTGAGTAGTCTTGATCTTATAGACACTTAGAATCTGGCAAATTATTTTTCACAAAATGTTCTGAAAATATTGCTCTGCTTACAAATGAACTCCCCCCCTTGGGGCCTAGACACTTGAAAATATGTAAACAGTAAGACACAATGTTGTGGGGTGCATTGCAGAGATCTAACTGTACTCCTGGGGCATTGTAAGGCATGAGGTGGTTAGATCTGTTCAATGCACACAGTGCACACACACACACACACACACACACACACACACACACACACACCTGAGTGTCTTATTGCATTTATAAAATTGATTTGTAACAGCTGTATGAAGAAATATAAAAAATGTAAATTTAATTAAATAGCATTTTTTTAAGTTAATATTCTTACTCAGAAAAAATTGTTCCTTAACCTTTTTGGAGGGAGGAGTGAAACAAGAACTTTCTTTGGAAGTAAATTAGCTGAAACACTAGGAAACCAGATGTTGCAAATGTAGAGGGGTGTTAAAAAAATAATTTGCCGAGATTAATGAAATTTAGGGGAACAATAAAACTTACAGCAGCATTGGTATTAAATGGGGAGTGAATGGATGTTGCCCTGGTTGCAGTAGATGGCAATGTATTGCTTATTACTGCAGGCTGTTAGACTGTGTTTGAAGTTTTATTTTTTTTTTTTTATTTACTTATTTCCCGGATTACAATAACTTTGAACCAGAGGTTCTTTTTCAAGAGTTCCACATCTGCAAAACATTTGAATACAATGTCGTATAAAAGCAATACTGTTGACATACAATTCAGCAACAACAAAATAAGTGCAATTGAGGCAGGGTAGAATACAGTCATGTCAGTACATTCAGAGTAATAGCCTAAGTGCACCAAGGTGTGATAAAAAAATAAGTTAGACGGGGGGGGGGGACGAACATGGCAGCATAGAGACAAATTCATGCATTATGTGGATAACATAACCAAAAAAAAGATCAAGACAATAGTAAGCTAATAGTAAGAAAATGGTGCTGCTGAAGTTAGGCATTGTTAAAAGGAAGACGATTAAGAGTACAATATGATGGGGAGGGGGAAACGATGGACTCATATAAGGAGGTAATGGGAAGTAGAAGGGGGAGTACAGGCATGATAGGGGATGGGGTGGGGTAGGTTGGAAGAGATCATATAGAATACCATAGGGAAGGAGGTAGAGGAGGGATTGAGAGGGCAGGGTAGAAGAGGTGGGAGCAGTATCAAGAGTAGGTGGGTGGGAGGGAAGGAAGTAGTGAGAGGAGGGGCTGAGGTGAGAGAGGGTGAAGGTAAGGGAATGGGGTAGGGAGTGAAATGGGAGGGGGTGGGGAAAGGTGTTAAGGGGGCCCGGGAAGGACAGGAAAGGTGCCACATGGAAACAGAGGAAAGGTGCCATGTAGGAAGAGGGAAGACTTATAGTGAGCAGTCAAGTTGCAGAATAGGAAGCTCTTTCTGTGTCTTGTATCCTGTTACTGCTGTCTGACATTCCTTTCTTCAGAGAAGTCAAGTTGCAGTGTAGGAAGTTCTTTCTGTATCTTGCTGCCTGTTTATGCTGTCTGACATTCCTTACTTCAGAGCTAGGATAGAGCTCCATGTTTTCTGATCAGCAGTTGAGGCAGACCAGTATAAACGGTGGCTCACTTTACTTTGGTGCCCTGTAATGACCATAATTTTATGGTTCTTCAACCCAGCATTGGGCAAGAGTAGCACTGCCATCACACAAATCAAGTGATTTATATGCTATTTGCTGAGTCCTGCTTTGGTGCTGATTCAGCTTGTCAGTATGGAGAGAAAGTTAAGCCCCATGGGCTTTCTGCAGTACTGTGTAGGTACCATATCAAGGAACTCTTGTGGGAGATGCTTTGGGTGGCAGTGCAGGGACTTTGTTCTTTCTGGCAGTTTCCTGAAGTCCTTTTTCAGGCTGGTGATGGGACAACAAGGAGAACCTGGTATGGCATACATAAACCCATGGTGAGCTTGTTTATTTATTTTGTCTGGATTGGAGAAATGATTCTTAGCATGCTCATTACAGCTGAGGGTGGCACTCATGTTATCACGGTAATCCCTTGTAAATATGAAGCTGTCAGGAGTTAACTTCCTTAGACATTCCTTGCCATATCAGGCTACATATAGCTGTATGTCTAACTGGAATTTGTGAACAAAGACTGTCGTGGTATTGAGGGTGGGGGCCAGAAACATACATATCTTTTCTAAGTCCATTGTAGAGATTGCAGGGTGGTGTTTGGAGGAATCCTGAGCTTTATAATAATGTTTCAATACACTGGCAAAAACTTTGCTGCTGCTTTGAATGGTAGGGTCAGGGAGAATGTTAATTTGAAGTTTAAGGGTCTCATAACTGTACAATTTATATCTGAAATTCTGTGATAATTTCCAAAGATGAGGATGGTTGTTGCTCAATTCCTTTTGCAGATATACCCCTGAAATGTGGCAGTCATGCCCATTGTCAACTGGTACAGGAATCTAAAACAAAAGCAGAAGAAGTTTGATTGAGAAGTCTAAAATGTACAGTGGAAATATTGCAGAATACTAATTGGAAAATGTTCTTAAAAAATATTGGTAGTGTAATAGGTAATGCCAACCAAATTCCACTTGTGGAATTTTATTTTTGCAGTGTGTGCATCACCACAGCATCTGATAAAATGAGACAAGCTGTTTACAGTCCTTTAGTTCCTTCCTGGGTGACTATTTTACCAGTCACACTTTTTCTCTTAGACTGACCAGATGGATTCAGTGGGACTGCTTGTCTTTCTGATATCTTCCTTGTTCATGACAGTGACACACTCCCTTAAAAAAGGACCCACCTACTCTTTTTCATGACAGATGGGAATAGCTGGAATTTTTTCTTCTCGGTACTTCAGCCATTCTCTTCCCTCATTAAGTCTCTCTGAATGCCTTTAAATCCTGGACAGATAAGTACAAAAAGGTATCCGGCTTGTCAGTTTTGCTGGGTGTGATTCTTATATGACCTGCTATCAAGTCAGAATTGTTGTTTCTGTGTGCTTCTTTGCTCCAACTAGGGTCTAGTATTTCCTAGATAACCCCATGCATCTAACTTCTGCTAATGGGTACCCCTACACTAGATGCCTCCCTAACCCCTATCCTTTAATTAAAATTCCACTGACTGCCCTGTCCCTTGACATGATCAGTACCTTCTCCTTCTTGGCACAACTACAGCCAAGCATTCAGGCATTCCTTACCTCAGAATGCCCTTTAGCTGGCCAGAAAAAAAACCTTCCTCTTGCAACAGAATATTAGTAAAACAGAAAATTAGCTTCTCTAATTTCTGTCACTGTCTTTCCTCAAAAACCCCAGGACCAGGAGGACCATTCAGAAGATCCGTCTTGCTATCTATCTTATAGGAACATCCATAATTCAGTAAGTTAACTCATCATGTCCACAGAATTTGTACCACATATTACAATGCAGATAACCAGGGGTCGATCTTAACATTGGTTTACTGGCCCAAACCCCAGTGCAAATTGACCAGGGCTAGCGCAACTAATTCTCTACTTGTCCATCTTAACTAGTGCAGCTTTCATGGCTGTTAATGAAGTTAAAAAAGTCTCTACTTTAGCAGGCTCTAGTCCTCAGGCTAATCTCTCTCAATGTTCCAGATGGCCTGGTGTGATTAACAGCTCATTAACAGCTGCAATTATCTGGCAGTTCAAGAGGCAGATTCCACAAAAGACTCAATGTGACTCATTATCACCCACTGTTAGGACTTTCAGCTAGTGTCCAGAGTGTGATCAAGGGTAGAGTGCTGTTAAGTCACTAGTTTTCTGAATGTGTCTCTGTCTAACAATTTGTGCCTTATTATTAAGACCAGTGCCCCTCATTTCCCTACATTTTGAATGTCTGTATCCAACATTTCAGTGACAAAATGTGAGGAGGTATGCAGGGCCGTCCCTGCAGGTGATGGGTTTTATCCCAGCCTCTCCATAACTTCCTTCTCCCCTTCAAATCTCTTAAATCTGTTCTTTCCCTGGGAACCACTGCAGACCAGATGGAAATGACCATCCATAGAACCATAGCTGCCATTACTGACAAGTGTAGGCATCCCCAGCCCTTCTAAATGGACTATGCCAGCCATCACCATCCATACAGTCCCACCCTTATCCCACCCAGCATGTCCTTTCATCCTAAAAACAAAGCTTTGGATCATGTATTGTAAAAAAAATAAACCTTAATAAAAAACATAATTTGAAAGCTTAAAATAGGCATTCCTGGGGTACATACTATAGATCATTCTATATAGAAAAAGTGATAGTATAGCATTATACATTTGAACTGTTTCCTCTGGGCTGAAGAAAGAGCAGTTAAAGAAAACATGTTATTGTTGAGTCAGAGTATATTAAAATCAATGCTTTTAAAAATAAAAATGTCAGTTTTCTCTTTCCCAAGCCCATTAGGTTTGTGTAGCTCCCACCACAAAGAAATCTTATATGTGCTCCTGGCTCACTTGAGACTGTATAAAAACTTCCAGAAATGCAGGTCTCCAGTTGACTATAGAGTGGGGTCTGAAAGTGTCTTTCCCTGCCTGACTCTGTTCATTGCCTTGTGGGTGGTGGTGAGAGTGTGGTGAGGTGCATGATGATGTAAGCTATTGTGTGTGCAGAGCTAGGCCTACTTGATTGAACATTTGCTGTTGTGATGTCCTCAGGTTTGGTGGTGGTAGTGGTGAGGGTGGGCAGAAAAAGGAAGAGATGAGCCATGGTACAAAATTGTAGTCTTTTTTTTTCTACTGGGGAGCTGGGAGTAATGTGGGAGCAGGATAAATGTGAGTGCAATAATCAGAGTATTTCTTAGCTTGCATTGTTTCCTGTATAAGTGATCAAAATGTACCATTATAATTGAGAGCCAGTGCAACCATCTGCGGGCTAGTGCAATTTTGAATCAACTTGCCCTGCTGGCTAATGCAAAAAAAGGTTAAGGTTGACCCCTGCAGACAACAGTCAGATACTCCTTCTAGCTGCAGAGCCTGGCTAAGGAACACACTTCTTGACCTGTATAGCAGGCAGTCAAATTACTTGCACTAGTATCATGGTCCTGGAATTCCCCTCATCTCTACTGCTATTTTTACAGCGGAGCCAACCATGAGTGCTACATTATTATGCCTCTATCCTTCATTTTCCTTTTATCTCCATGGCAGAACAGGTGTATGGCTGGGCAAAATTCATGGATATGGCCTCCACAAAATTATCACAAAATTCCACACCTGTCACAGCAACCCATGAAAATTGACTGATCATGGACAGCCCTCATTTTCTCCACAGATTTACTCAGACCCTGTGTCAGTTTAACTCTTTGAATGCTCCCATTCTCCATGAGGAAGACTTTAATCTTGCCTGCATCAGTCTCTAGAATATAGCCAGGGCTCACAGGAAACCCATGGTCATGGATCACTAGATCTAAAGTCTCTCATTCAGGAACATGATATAGTCGACAAATGGCACCTTCTACACCCCCAAGACAAAGATTATTCTTGCTATTCTTCTGCACAAGATATCTACAGCAAAAATTTTCAGACTAACCTCACCACAGGTATCACAGAAAGTAATAAGCTCCACCAATACATCTCTCCTTCTTTCTGGCCATTCCCCTTTCACCTGGTTCTGCAATGGGGTTGTCCCCCAGTCCACTCTTCTTCATGGAAGCTAGACCCACTACTTATGCTAGAACCCCAATTTCTATCCTGGATCAGAAAAGAAACTGAAGATTAGTTCCACCTCAACAACACAAGAAAGGTCATGGTGGGAAGGGTATGGGAGGCTTTTAAAGCTGCAGTGTGAGACAAAATCATCAGCTATGGAGTGCATAGAAGAAAGAAGCAGGAGAAAGAGCAGGTACAGCTCAAATCCCTGCTGACCAAAACAGAAGTTGAGCTTAAAGTCAAGTATCCCCATCCCCAGATACTAACACGGATTTACACAGGGAAATTGTGTGGCTCGCTCCTGTCCTCAAGAGCAAAAAGAAACAGAGAGACCATGCACAACAAGCACAGATGGTGATTGCTGGCTAGTTAATGGCACACTAGTAACACACAGATCCCAGTTCTTCCTGCTGTTCTGTGGTTTACTAGTGTCTAGAAAAGAAAAATGGCCCTTGTCCAACTATAACACAAGTACTGGGAACCTATCCCCTGCCTAAGCAACAAGCTGAATGCTACATTGCAGGGCTAGCAGACTCAAATGGTGCCACCTGTACCAATCAGGCAGGCATTACTCAGATTATGAGATCTTTTTAGTTCTCCTTATATATGACTTATCTGTTCTTCCCAAAAGTGACCAGGTAGATGCATTTCTCTCACAACTTCAACTGCCAGAGCTTTCCCCAAACAACCAGCAATCCTAGAAGTCCCAGTCATGGTGCTGGAGACTGAAACAGCTCTCAAGCTCTTTAATGCCAACAAAGCCCACACTGGTGATGGGTTCCGTGTTTAATTATTCAAACACCTTGCTCCCATAGTCTGTCTGGCAAAGCAGAGTATATGCCCCTTTGCAGTCAACCCAATTGTTTCCTCCTACAATGTGGAGAGCAATAAACACAGTCCTCCATAAAAAGTGCAAGGACCCTACTAACCCTGCTCATGAGTGGACTATATCCCTATTCAGTGTGGATGTTAAGATCCTGGACAAAGTGTTGGCACTCCACCTTGAGACATCACTTGCACAGCTGACCCACCTAGCACAAGTGGGATTTGTCTGGAGTCAGCTCAGTTTGGCCCACATGAGGTCCCTGTTTAACATCATACACAAAGCCCAGGCATCTCCCACTCCATCTGCAGCAGTGGCTTTAGAATTTGAAAGGGAGTTTGACTCAGTGGAGTGGTAGTATCTCTATAGGGTCCTACACCACATGGGATTTAGCCTGGAATTCCTCTCATGGGTACAAACCTCTGTATATTCACCATTCCAATAGGGTCCTCACCAACTCCACCCTCTCCCCCACTTTGAATTCCACAAAGGAACATCACAGGGGTTTCCCCTAGCTCTCCTTTTATTCATACAGGCTTTTGACCCATTAGGGAAAGCAATCAGACAACACAAAGACCTGCATAGTATCTGCATAGGCCAACAAGAAAACTGGATCATGCTCTATGCGGACAACCTGCTTGCTCTCCTGGATAAAGCCTGACCTCCATACACCCACTTTTAAGCAGTTCCATTCCTTCTTTCTGCTTTCTGGCCTCAAATTGAATGAAACTAATACCAAAGTGCTCCCCCTTAATCAGCTTTGTCAGAGCACTACAATCTTGGTGAAGGGTGTCAAATGAGCACTGTCCTCCTTCACCAATGTGGACATCCAATTCACCCCAACCTCTCTCAGATGTGTAATGCCAACTTGTTTCCCTTGTTAGTGGAACTGCAGAATGAATGTGATCATTGGAAACAGCTGCACCTCTCTCTGGCAGTGAAGGTGGAGGCACTCAAAGTGGTTACAACCCTTAAACTCTTTCACATTTCCCCATCATCATCCCATAATGTTGGTTCTCAGAATGACTCTTTTATTTGTAATTTTCTCTGGGAAGTGAATCCCACCAATTGTAATTTTCTCTGGGAAGGGAATCCCCCAATACAGATAGACCAAACTTAGTTCTCACTGGTGTGGGGAAGGCTGTGGCCTACCACTGTTTCAATAATATTATTGTGTATACAGGTGTGCCCAAACAACCCAATGTTTTAAGAATGAGAATTGTGCATCTCTGCAATGGCTGCAGATGAAAGTGGTAGAAGTGGGTGGGCAGTCACCAGCAGTCTTCCTTTACACAACCACCCAAAAAGAGGAGTTCTACAGCACCCAAAACTGGGGAGGGTGGTCGATAACCCCACCTGGAGAAAGCTCAGCAAATGGTTACTCAGTAACCTGTGTCCACTTGAAGTCACTCCTTTATACAGAACTCCATATACTGAACAGGCAGCATGCCGCTGGACTGGCTTTCATTGCAGGCTAAGGGGATCCTAACCATCCAGGATTTACTTGGTCAGGATCATCGCACCATAGACACTTTCACTGCTCTACAAGTCCTCTACCACCTTCCCAAGCAGGACTTCTAAAGATACCTCTAGTTAAAAAATGCCACAGCACCTTTATTAAAGAACTAGTGAACTGCCTAAAACTAATATTAGTTTTTAAAAGCAGTCAGACATTACCTTTTATATCTGAGGTACTTCTTATTTTCCCTTTGGTCAGTTAGAAGGTTCATTACCTGATGTTAGTAGGTGTTAGTGGGTGTGATGTGTGGAACAGCACTCTGCCTGGCAGCTGACATATCTAGCTCTGTTCCCCCATAACATATTCAGCATTGTAACCTCACTGACTGTGACATCACTGCTGTTTAGGAGCAGCCACTCAGTAGCTGCCAAGTCAGTTGCCTGTGATTTCACTGTTGATCAGATCACAGTGCTGATGATGTTGTAAGGGAACAAAGATAGATAAGTCAGCTGCCAGGCTGAGAGCTGTTTGTCACATCCAGCACAATAATATCACATAGAAAAATACACATAGAAAACTTGTTACTGAGCAAAAGGAAAAACACAAATACTTCAGAAATAGAAAGTTACAACTGTTTGCATCTTAAAATTGGTGTCATTTTCTAGTCCGTCTGTTTTGGTTCCACTAGCACTTTAAGTCCTATTGCCACCACTGTCCTAACTCTTCACGTTCCCTGATCTGTCACTGGCTAGCCCTAGCTACTGGCAAAGCAGGGGTGATCCATAAGTGCATAAAGAGCAACCTCCCAGATCGGATGGTGTCTGCCCAGGAAATATGGGCCATGGCACTGGGTAATGACATTCTGAAATCAGCACGGTCCTCATGCTGAGTGAGCACCCACCTGACATGCACCATAGTTGGCACCACCGTACCAAGTACAATAGTTGGTTGATACAGAATAAAATTCTTATCTGCTGGTACTGCATATCAAAAGTCCTCCACTTCCTAAACTGCATCCCCTCTAATGTTTGCTGCAGATGCACATCTCCTAGAGGTGACCTACTGTTTATACTCCAGTCCTGCCCTGTCTTACAATCCTTCTAGTGGGAGTTTGGTAATTTCTGTGACAAACTGTAAGGGAAACATTTTGGGCTGGATTTTCAAAGGGCCCTTAGATCCAAGCAAGCTGCATCAAACAACCACCTTGCATCAGATCTAGGTGCACCAAATGCTGTGCACCATATTTTGCAAGAAAAGCATTCTCTGTGGCAAAGTCCCACAAACTGATGCAAGAGGTTCACTGAATCAGCAGAATGATGCAAGGGATGAGAATGACGCAAGCTGAACTAAAAAGAATAATGGTGCAGGTTGAGTCAAAAAAATTACTCAAGGAACTAAAATGACGCAACTTGAGACAAATACATGGTAAAAGCTGAGTCAAATAAATGGTGCAAGTTGAGTCAAAAAATGACGCAAATGATGAGAATGACTCAAGCTAAGTCAAAAAATACAGCAGAAGAAATGGCCAAGACTAAGCCCCCAAAATGTTTTAAACTAGTTCTGCAGGGACATATTGGCTCTTAAAAGTAGTATAGTCAGGTCTGACCACCTGCTGTGGGCCTCTTTATATGCTCTACTGTCCCATAGACCATCTCTGGCTGGTCTAACAGCGACATGCATAAAGGATGGGAGTAAAAGTTTTTACTCCTATATCAACAATAAGAAACAAACCCCAAGGAACATTGGACCCTTGATAATTAATACAAATGTGATAACAGCCCCCCAGGAGACTGCTGAAGAATTCAACAAATGCTTTAGTTCCATTTACAACACCAGAACTAAACAAAACAGTATCCCTGTTTTAAACACAGCAATAGTGGTTGGGAAATTTCTAAAGCTGAGACTATGGCAGAACTAAAAAAGACCAATATAAATAAATCACCAGGGCCAGACAAACTCCATCCAAGACTATTAAAAGAACTTAAAGACTGGCTAGTTGAACCCCTCCATACACTGTTTAATATGTCACTATCAACACATAAAGTACCAGATGACTAGAAATTAGCTACCATTACACCAATCTATAAGAAGGGAAATTGATCAAATATATCCAATTATAGACCAATTAGTTTGACCAGTATAATAGGAAAGATCTTTGAGGCTCTGCTTAAATAAGACTTGAGGAAAATCTGATTACAAAATGGTTGAGGGATCAAACACAACATGGTTTTAGAAAACATAGATCTTGCTGACTGGAAATTTGTTTTTTTATGAGTTTATCAGTAGATTTCTAGAAAATAACATACCCATGGATGTGATCTACCTAGACTTTTGTAAAGCTTTTGACAAGGTACTACATGATCATTTAATCAACAAGATGAGACTCCTAGGAATAAATAATAACATAACCAATTGGGTTGAGGAATGGTTAAATGACCATTCCCAACATGTATGTATAAGATGACCTATGTCAGAAGCATGCCCAGTGAGTAGCGGAGTCCCACAAGGGTTCGTTTTAGGCCCAGTACTGTTTGACATTTTTGTATCAGACTTATCTAATAACATCAATAGTTTTGCGGTTAAATTTGTGGATGACACAAAATTAGTTTCACCAGTAAAGACACAGGAAGATATCTGTAATGTCAATAAAGACCTAAAAAAATTGGAGAAATGGGCAGTTAAAAACCTGATGGCCTTTAATGTCAGAAAATGTGTAGTTATGCACCTGGGAAATACTAACACTCACAACCAGTATAAAATAAATGGACAAGTATTTACACAAATAGTGGAACACAGTGACCTAGGTACAATAATTAACTCTGACCACAAAGCCATTGTAATTACACCACTAGTCAAGCAAATAGACTTATTTGGGTGCATTAAGAAGAGTTTTTTCACAAGAGATGGAGGATATAGCTTGCTACTCTACAGATCATATATCAGACCACATTTGGACTATTGTTCACCCTTGTGGAGTCCATATCTTAGGAGGGATGTCAATAGACACGAGGGAGTGCAGAGGAGAGTAACCAAACTTGTCACCAATATGTGGGACAAGAACTATAAAACAAGATTAAAAGAATTAGGTTTGTTTTCATTGGAACGGAGAAGACAAAGAGGTGACCTGTTATTTATGTACAAACCCACACTGATATAGAGTTATTAACATAACTGGGCATGTCCTACAGTCACAGAGATTGTAATTTGAGAAGCCATAACCATCAGTTGGCACTGACATTTCCTAGAACCAATAAGAGGGGATTCTTTTTCACTCAAAAAATTATTCCTGCATGGAACACCCTCTCTAGTTCCATATTTGTAACACAAACTATTCAAAATTTAAACAGAATCTTGATCAACTTCTATTATGAAATGGGATAATGAACCAGCCTGGCTGGAGACATACACATAGGGGCCATGGTATTCTGTATGCCTAGTTCTTTCCTAGTATGAATCCTAATATGCATCTTAGGCACAAGGACCCATTACAGAAATAGTTATATAAAATGTTTTCATGCTGCACACATAAAACTAACCAAGTGATATGCATGCTGCAAATATGATTTAGATGTTAAATTTGTACCAATTGCATGTATATGGCATGTGGAAAGCATTATTTTTATGTTAAATTGGAAAAGACTGCATGGATGTGGCATGTGTGCAAAAAGCAAGTGGCCACTGATAACTGCACACATAAAAGGTAAGTGACTTACTCAGGATCACACCATGCACAAATGGGGGTTGATGAGATTCAAACCCAGGTCTTCATGTCTCCAAGTCTCCTGGCTTGTAGTTTAGTGCATTAAACCACTAAGCCATATTGACTGCAACATATGGTTTGCTTGTACTTCAGTATATATCTGAATACATCTGCATGCATGCGACTTGCTTGCAGCCACTGTTATACTTTTCAGTTTTCTTCTCCCTCATCTCAGTTTCACAGCTGAACTGTAGCACACATATCAATGGAAACACGTGGTTCTTCCCACCCCAATGCACACACTTACCCATAAAAAACACTTTAATTACTTCTGTCTGGCCTGTACTCCTACTATTTTCTCTCCATAGTTTTGAATGCTTCAAAGCAAACAGACTTTAAGGTGCTAACATAAAAGTAGAGATAACTCAACACCCACTCACATGGCCAGTCCTCCCCCCCCCCCATGCACACACTGTAGTGGGTACGGCCATGCTGCTACAGACAACCCACCAAGTATAGATATAAATAAAAAGTCTCTTACTTGAGTACTAGAGAGCCAGAGCCATGGGTCTTTAAGAGATGATTCCTATGGGTCAGAGTGCTGCGGTGTACCCGCATGAAATGAATGAAGTTATTTGTTATTACTATTTTATACATTATGATGGTGAGTTTGAGAATAATGAAGCCCACTGTTCTACCAAGAAGGCCCTTGTTAGTCGAGCGGTGGCCTTCATTAATCTCCAACTCTCCATCAATAATGTATTAAATAGTAATAAAAAAATCCCCATTCATTTTAATGGAGTACACCCCCTGCAGTTTCCTTTGCCCTTTGTCATAATGTGCCTGAGCATGGGGATGTGGAGGTCAGCTTCACTGTGGGTGGGGGGGGCATAAGCCTGAGTATAGTGGGGCTTCAGTAGTCTATGCATACCATACCACTCAACTGTCCATGAATGCAAGGGACAGCTCTAGAATGTAACATCACTAAAAGGTAAAACTTATTTGTTTTGACTGAAAGGTGATATGCAAATAAGGAAAAATTAAAATGTATAATATGCATCTGTATATACCCCCGGAGCAGTGCTTCAGATTTGGGTTTAAACCCACCCAGTTACTAACTAATTTTTTTCCTGCAGAAGTTCTGTCCCCCCCCCTTCCCTGAAAGAACGTTGTCCTGATTTTTCTCCTCGACTCCATAGCATTCAATACTCATCCTGTATGGGTCATAAAGCTGCCTAAAGGTGAAAAAAAAAGTGAAAAACTCATCAATATTTCGGCCCTTCCTCCTTCCCCAATCCAACCCTATATAAAAAAAAATATTTACTTTTACTTACCTGGCCATATTGCCAGAACTTGCAGCCAGGCACAGTGTGCCACCAGCCCAGTTTTCAGTCCACTGCCCCCCTCTCTCCTTCAGCCAGAAGCTGGATGGTAGAACCAACCATCACAGGTCCCCAAAGTGGTCCATGACCAAGTCACCTCACCAACCACCAAACCCACCCAACCTGAATTGCTTGCTTCTTGCTTGTTTGCTGCTGTGGCTGCTACTGCACTGCACTGATCAAGGCCTATGAATGCCACCACACTGCTGTCACCACTGCTGCTAAGCCTAGCTTGCTGCTGTGGGGATCAGTGCTGTTTTGTTTTGCAAGGTGAGCCTAGTAGAGTAAGTAAGTAGCCTAGTCTTGGGTTTGCATCTAACTCACCCTCTGCCTCTTCAGCCACCAGGGGGATATGGAGACTCACTAAGAGTAGACCAACAAACATATGCTGCCACAACACTGCTGTTGAGAGTTCAGTGCTCACTGACTCCTCTAGGCTATAGTGTGCAGTCTGTCTACTCTGTGGCAGGAAAGACAGTGTGCACTTGCAAAACTCATGTGCTCTTTCATGGCTGGAGCTCATCCACATCACATGTGATGGTGCCACCACTAATAGGTGGAAAGACTGGTCAACACAATACAGACAGAGTTGAGTCTGGAGAGTACCTGCAGCATGAGAAAACACAGGCCAGGTGGGCATTTATTGTTCAAAAGATTAAATCCAAATTTAATGCCAACATTGCCACACCATAAGAACAACCTAGGCACAAAAATGGGGGGGGGGGCAACTTCCCCCCTCTGCCCTACCTAAAAGGCACCCTGCTTTATGGTATAAATTCATTTTCAGACCTAATGCAATGGTTTCCATTGTGTTCTGAGGTACTGTATCTCCATTTTTCGTGATGTGTCCTGATCATCATGTGGGTTACTGTCCTTCATTATTCTTCATTTTGAGTGTCCATGTCCCTTGACAAATGTGAGATACGGTGCATGCTTCCAAGACCCTACTCAGCACAAAGAGTGCTGAACATGGCCATAGTGTATATGCTCCATACATAATTACAAAGGGAAAGTAAGTGACCTGAAACAGTCATGGAGAAACATATTAGTAGCACTAAATATTCATAACGGATTTGCATAGTCCAAAAGAAAAAGGATAGGCTTCATGACACAGAGACCCCTCTTCGTACATCTGGAATGGGAGATGTTGGCAGGCTATATCCTTGGCATTTAATGCAGAAAGTAAACAATACTTTACAAATTGATCGCAATTTAATGACAATAATCAAAAGACATTAAACAACTTGCAAAATGATCAGAATTAATGAGTTTAACTCATTTTAATGAGAACTCAATGAAAATGTATTTCAATGGCTCTAATTGCTAGCAGTAGTATAACAAATAGAAAGTGATTTTTTTATATGAGATTTGCACCAGGTTAGCTGCTGTACACATGGCAGGTGTGCAGCATGTGAACCTGATGGGATGTTTAAATGATGTTCATACCAGCTTAACTGCTGCACTCATGTCAAGCATGCAACATGTGAACCTGATGTAATTTTTAGAAGATGTTCACACCAGCTTACCTGCTGCACACATGTCAAGCTTGTAGCATGTGAACCTTATTTGCTTTTTTGACCTGGTTTGGTTAGATTCACTTTGTGTATGTGAACTGCATGCAAACATTGCACAATTAAGCATGTGGCATACATTCTGCATGTACACAGCACACCTATATTTCTGTAAGGGACAGGAATCACATTCCTTGAAAATCACAAATAAGGGGATGGTGCATCATTTTTGTAACACAGGTCTCCCTTCTGACATGGTGCAGGCATTGTTTTGGTGCAAGCATAGTGCAAGCCAGCCTGGTGCATGCAGACCTGCTTTTGACACAAGCACCATTTGAAAATCAAAATTGGCACAAGCTTGGATGTATCCTGCTCCTTGAGTCACTTGTTTTTGATGCAAGCACTCTGCATCATTCCTTGGCCTTTCAAAATCCTGCCCCTTCTCTCTTTCCACCTTAGTTATACCTCTTAGGGCTACCAAAGAGGAGAAGGACATTATACTCTTTTGAATTGTGATGGGTCGTGGTGTCCAATATTGAGGCCAAATGTTTCATTCTCAAACACTGGTGTTCCTTGGAAGTACCAACATTGAGGAAACTGCAGTCCTCACTTGCTTAAATAGCCAAATTGGAGAAGCTCTCACATCTCACAGCTAGGTCAGCCATCATGAAATATGGGCTCCTTTTAGTGCATTCCTTGACCTGGAATCACCCCTTTGTATCAAAACCGATAGCTAAGGCTACAGCAACACTTTCCTTCCCCTCCCCTCTCCACATCTGATCATGCTAGGGGGCCAGAGATATTGTGGTGTCAATGAAAGTTGCTTGAATACCCTAAAATCTGCTCTGTGTTAGAATAGTCAAATATTTGTGTAATCCATGTCCAAATCAGACATCTGATCCTAGGGTTGGATGTCAGATTCAGATACAGACTATCCTAATATCCAACTATCCTTCCATTCTATATGACTCCCCCCTCTGCAACACTATTATAAGATATAAAGAATCTCCCTTACCCAAAGCACCCACTAGCCCCCATCTCACCCTTCCCACCAATAGCACCTAAAATGCATATTTTTTTTTAATGTCAGGTCCTAAGGAGCCCAAGATCTGTGCCACTCACTGCAATATTAATATTCCCCCACCAGTGAAACATAGATCCTTCCCTCCTCCAGCTCAACCCACATGTCCAGTATTCTCAACTATTGGAGATCCCCCTCACCCAAAACACCCACCATCTCTCACATCTCTCTTCCCTCTCCAGCACCCAAAATACCTTAGATTTCAGAAGTTAACTTGGGTGATGGTCCCACAGAGGAGTGGTTGCCTTGTGGTCACCTTCATGCCACTTGTATGAATGAAAAAAATGTACTACATAATTTTTGTCATTGTGAATTCTTGTATGTGACTTCATTGACTTCAGGTTGTGCCTGAAAATAGGATTTCATATCTCAGTGTGCCAACCTGCAATTACAAAAATGAAATTAAATGAAAATGAAAAGAAACTCCTGAATGGCCAATATCTTGTATAGCAGGTGCTCAGAGAGAGTGATGGATGTGTAAGTTTGTTAACTCATATTTGTTTTTTTTTTTACTTAATAAATTTTGTTAATGTATTTTTTTTATACTTGCTTTATTAGAGGATTTGGTTTCATACATCCATTCTTCATATGATTACATTCTTTGAGTGTTATCTTACATGTTTTCTTTTCCTTTTTTTTAAGATAAAACTATTACAGCTTATAAATTTCACTTGATTACAAGATAAAGTTGATTTTTAAACTTAATACAACTGTGAGCAGGATAAAAACAGAATTTGGAACATAAGGTACTACCATTATTCTATATTTACATTTCATTCTTTATCTCTAGAGTGGAGTTATTAACATCAGCTAAAAGCAAAGATTCTACAGGAGAGAAGAGAGTGAAGGATAGGGTTACCACCTTTTAAGAAGCCCAAAGTGGGACATTTCTTACTGAAACTGGATTTTTCTCAGGACAATATGTCATCTCGACCAATGCAACAGGCATGTTTTCAATAAATAATCAGAATTAAGACTATGTGTTGTAGTTTTTCAGTTGTTTCTAGTGTTTTTTATTATTTTAAGGTATTTTAGTTACAGTATTATAGTTTTCTGCAACATTTAGATGGAAAATCAGAAAATACTTTCTCTACTATAATGTCAGGACATTTAGCATTTTTCATGTTTTTCTGCAGGACACAGCTGCCCAAATCAGGACTGTCCTGCGAAAATAGGGACAGGTGGTAACCCTAGTGAAGGAAAACATTTGTATGCTAAAGCTATGCTTTCCTTTACTCCAGGATTAGGCCATACCCCTTTGCTCACCAGGCCCTATGTTTCTTTCTTCACTATTATTGTGGACAAATATAGGATTTACCCCCTGTCTACCTCTAGAGCTGTTCATGATATAATTCCCACCTTGACCAGAATATTATATAGTTTTCTGTCTTATCTTGGAGTTTAAATGAGATCTGTTCATTGTGTTAGATAAACAGAAATTAGTGGGGGAGTCCTGAGAAGGCACTTTTGAGTTATAGCTTTATAGGCTGAACTTAGAAATATGGCTCATAGGTATAAGCTAGCCTTAACCTTGGTATCCTCCGGTGGTATCCCCTAAGATTAGATTAGCACCCTCAAGTACACTCTGTATGCTCAAGATTGACTTTACATGCATCTTTACCTGGAGCCAGAAGGCTGATAACCTCAGACAATCCAGAAAAATATGTTTACGTGAGGCCTTTACCTGTCCACATTCCCTCCAACATCTGGAGGGGGAATCTGGGTTTCTAAGAGCTACCATCATGGGGACCAGAAAAAAACTTACCCTGACTTTCCATGTGATTCCCCTCCTAATTGGGGAGGAAGTGGTTTTCCATGTATTTCCCCAGATCTTAAGCCACTGTTTACTAGATATGGGACGTGTAAATTCCTGTTCTCATTTAGATTGAACCGCCAACATGGTATGTGTCAATTATTGTATAAGAGATTTATATATTATAGATATTGCATTTTCCCCCAGGCAAGAGATCCAAATTTGCCAGAAAGGGGTACCATCCTCTCCCAGAAGAGGGTCCCATCTCTGACTTCCTAATTTGTGTTAGAACATAGTCTCTAATTTGGTAGTAGTATAACCTATCCCTTTCTGTCCAGGAATATAGCCTCGCAGCCTCCACAAAATTCACAAACTCATTTCCCTTTAATAATTGCCAAGGGACTTTCAATCCCTTACAGTACTGAATTCTATACCATTTATTATGCATTGGTATATCAAAAGGTGGGTTATTATAAAGCACTTATACTTCCAAGAATATTGTTGGAAGGTTCTGTGTTTCATACCCAATTGCCAGCCCTTTAGTTTGGTGGCAGTCGCCAATGATGTTTCTTGACTAATTTTATTAAGATGAGGTGGGGAGAAGGGGCAGGCTGGAAGTGGGGTTGAGACTGGTCTGGATAGATCAATCAGCTTCCAAACTGCTTGGTACGCCTTAGTCCCCCACAATAGAGCCAATCTCATCTGGGCTGAGATCCAGTAATTTAACAGGGAGGGTAGGGCTACTCCTCCTAAATCCCTAGGCAGGTGCAACTTAGATAGGCTTATTCTTGGATTCCTTTGGTTCCATAGGTAAGCATTTAGGTTTTTCTTGCTAATAAATAAGCTCCTTTGGGGATATTACACATGGTACACATTGAAATAAATACAGAAATCATGGTAAAGCATTGATCTTTAATGATAACGTTCTTGTATAAAAGAAGGATGGCAAAAAGTCCCATCTTCTCAAGTCCTGTTTGATTGTACTCACTAGGGGATGGTAGTTTAAATTGAAAAGCTGGTTCAGGTTTTTTGGGATTTGTATTCCCAGGTATTAGATATTGATTGGTATTTGGCATTGATCTTTAACGATAACGTTCTTGTATAAAAATATCACCAACAGCTTAATCTGGTTCAAGGTCAGTTGACATTCATCTGTATCCCCTTCCCCCGGGTCGTGCCTGAAAATAGGCAGGATTTGTCTAGTGCACTTACCCAGTCAACAAAAGCTAAATAAATAAATAAAAGGAGGATGGCAACAAGTCCCATCTTCTCAAGTCCTATTTGATTGTACTCACTAGGGGATGGTAGTTTAAATTGAAAAGCTGGTTCAGGTTTTTGGGGATTTGTATTCCCAGGTATTTGATAGATGTTTTATCCCATTTAATAGGGTATTGTTTTTTAAGGCTTGCTGGAGGGTTATAGTCAAAGGTCAAGGTCTCAGATTTATTTATATTTAGGGTGAATCCAGATATATAAGAACATTTACCAATATGTTGAAAGAGGGCCTGTAAGGAGGTACCTGGATTAGACAAGTATAATAGAATATCGTCAGCAAAGAGAGCCAGTCTCTGTTCAAGGCCTGTTATTTCAACACCTTTTAAATCCTAAGCCTGGTGCAGGCACTGAGCCAAAGGTTCAATGTAAAAAGCAAATAGGAGTGGGGATAGGGGGCATCCTTGTCTGGTTCCTCTGAATAGGGGTAATTTCTCTGATATATGACCATTTGCCCTAATGCATCCTGTAGGATTTGTATAAAATTTGAAGATGGTATCTACAAAGTGGCATGGAAAGTCAAACCTAGTCAGTACCCCTCTCAAGAAGTCACATGACAACATATTGAATGCTTTTTCTGCGTTTAGTTCCAAGATAACTGCTGGGAGTTTTGGGGCACATATATGTTCTATGATATAAACCATGCAGCTAACATTATCTTGGGCTTGCCACCCAGGAATAAAACCACTTTGGTCTGTGTGTGTTGAAGGTGGTGCAAGCTGTTTAAGTCTTGATGCATATATAGATGCAAAGATTTAGTAATCTGTGTTCAATATGGATATGGGTCTGAAAGAAGAGCAATCTGTGAGGTCTTTACCCTGTTTTGGTATTGCCAAGACTATAGCCTCATTCCAGGATGGAGGGATTATTCCTCCTTCTGTATTCACGTAGGCAAATAGCCTACTCAATATCTGGGCAAGAATCTTGGAGAAGGTTTTATAGAACTCCCTTGGGAGTCCGTCAGAGCCTGGACATTTGCCCATTTTTAGTTGCCCGATTGTTACAGTAATTTCATTTAGGGATATGGGAGCTCCTAAGCTGAGGGATTGTTGCCGGTTTATAGTGGGAAGATCTAGGGATGACAGAAACTCATTTATATTTTCCTTTGGAGGATACTTTTTTAGAATATAATTTTGAATAAAATTGGCAAAAAGCCTCAGAGATGTCATGTGTATTATTTTTAAGGTCACCACTAATGAGGTGTTTATTGAGGATTTAACTCTCATGGCCCGTAATTGGCTTGCCACCAATCTCACTGACCTGGGTCCCCCATCGTAAAATTTATGTCTTAAAAACAGGAGTTTCTGCTCAATAGCATAATCAAGGATCTCATTTAAATCCTTTTTAAGGGTAGTGATCGCCCGAGATCTTGCCTTACAGTGTTTCTCACTTTGTAGATTTTCTACTATCTCTATTTGGGTTTCTAGGGCGAGCCTACATGATTCCCTTTGATTTTTTGATGGGATGAAATCCCTGTTAGTTTCCCCCTCACAAATGTCTTAACGGTGTCCCAGATCATAGCCATTGAGGTGTCCTGAGTATCATTGTCTTGTAAGTCCTGGGTTATCATTTCTGTAATCGATTCCCACACCTCTGGGTTTCTTAGGAGAGATAGGTTTAATCGTCAAAAGGTCTTCCTTTGAGTAGCCTGCTTTTGAAGTTTACAGAAAATGGGAGCATGATCTAAAAGATTAAAGGTCCCCTGCCATATTCTTTGCACTGTATTCAGTTGCTCTTTTGGGGCTAAAAGGAAATCTAAACATGAATAGAAATCATGAGCCTGCGAATAAAAAGTGCGCCTCCTAGTGGGTCCAATAATATACTGCCATATATCGTCATAGCCCACTTCCTGTATCAGCATTCTAACACTTCTGGTTGTTTTATTTATTTGCCCCTGGGTCATTTGATCTCTGCCTTCCCCATTAATGTTTATATTTAGGTCTCCTCCACAGATCAGCCTACCCTCTGCCCATTCCGATAATTTACTAAAGAAGGTTCTGTAGAGTGAGAGGTCTGATGCTGGTGGTATCTAAATTGAGGCCAGTGTTACCATCTGCCCATCTAGCAGGCCTTTTAACAGAACAAAATGCCCCTCCTTATCTATAATTCAGTCCTTCAATTCAAAATGTACCCCCTGCCTTATCATAATGGTGGTCCTTCGCCTTCTCCCACCTCGATATGAAGAGGTCACCACCTGGGAAAATCGCAGATGCTCAAATTTTTTATGCTCATTTTGGGAAAGGTGAGTTTCTTGTAATAGTAAAATGTTAGCTCCTTCCCTTCTCATATATTGTAGTATTTTACTCCTTTTAACTGGGTTCATAATACCATGCACATTATAAGTGCATATTACATAGGGTTGTACCATTTTACATAAAGTCAATCACTCCCATTAGGTACATATACATAATTCATGCATTTGGTCTCCCCGAGGATAACCTCCTCCATTTTGCATTATATTTGTACCATTGATGGTATTCCTTAATTAAAAGTTCCAACTGTCCTGCTACAATTAGCAAAAATTGTATAGCCAACATGGCTGTCTGAAGATTTATATACATATACAATGTGTACTTCCAAGGTTGGGGGCTAGAGACCTTCCTAGCCCCTGTGTTCTGCTATCTAAGGAGGACAAGGAGGAATGCATGTGTCTCCGTTACCGGATGACCTCCTCTAGAGCCTTGATATCAGTGGGCTCCCTATTTATTATGTGAGACTAACGAGCTGATCTCCAATACACCCCGTTCCCAGCCAACTACTAAAAGAAAAACTAGGCTTAGTATAGAGACCTCTGTAGCATATGTCCTGAAACATGATGGACTAACTGAGCTTTGGCCTAGTGTTAACCCTCTTTGCAACTCAAACTGCCCATAATTTACTTGAGAGGGTGAGAGAGGACTGCCTTAAATAATATTTAGGATCATCAGAACCTCCCATGGATTCTTGTGATAGGCAGTCATTTCTAAGAGTAAGAAAGAAGAAATGTCCTAGTTAACTATCATTTTGCTTCAGCATATAAAATTCTAGTGGTGATACAAGCTATCATGCAGTTAACTACACAGAAATTATGCTGATGTACTTGAACCTAATCCTGTTTTGGTTTTTTCTTCCTTCTTCCAGCAGGTTCATTTATATGCCTTCTTGGTGCTGACTCCACTTCCCCTTTTTGTATATCTCTCAGTCCCTTCGTAGAGGTACTCTGAGCTTAATTATGTGATTGATACTTATCCGAAGGGAAGCGTTGCCACTCAGGTATACTTCAGTAGCTACTCGACTGTCCTTTAAGTTTATTCAGCAAACTAAATTGTCAGGTATCAGGTTGGTTCTGTTCAGCACTTTTGCTCAGGATGTTTTGGATTCTGCGTATTGCTTCCATGTGCACCATAGGTTTGTTTCCCCCTGTCTTCCTGTCCATGGTGCGTTGTCTGAATGGCCCTCTCTTTTTTGTCTCTTGATTTCTGTTCTCCTCTATGGATATTCCCCTCTCTTTAAGTGCCTCCTGTGTCTCCTCGTATGTTAAATAAAGTTTCACTCCATCTTCCCAAAATACCCTCAGTCGAGAGGGGTAGGGGGTATGAAAGCGAATGGTCTTCTCTCGTAACGCTCTTAGAATGGGGAGATATTTGATTCTCTGGGATTGCACTTCCTGTGGATAATTGTGATCTAGAAACAGCCGATTTGTAAGATATTTCACTTCTTTTTTACCCCAGGTTAGCCTTAATATTTCTTCTTTTGCACTGAATGAGTTCAACTTGAATACTATGGATCGTGGCCTTGCCATAGGGTTCCATGGGTTTTTTCTGCAGTGATCTGTGAGCTCTCTCCACATGGAAATTAAGGGTAGGTGGAAGCTCTAACACATCTCGTAGCAAGTTCTCTATGAACGGCACCATTGGAGTTGTCTCCATATTCTCTGGGAGACCATACAGCCGAAGGTTTTCATGCCGCGATCGTCCCTCCAGGTCTAAACATTTTGCCTGTAGTGTTTCAGTCTGATATAGTAGGGTTTTAATGATCTCCAAAAGTTGGGCTGTCGTATCCTCTGTTACTGAGATCCGTTCCTCGACTGCTCCCATTCTGTTTTCAAAGGTAGATAATTGAGTTTGCATTGCACTGAATTCTTGTTTGTTCTCTTTCCTCGACTCTTTTTATTTCTTGCAGTAAAGTTTCAAATCTGGAGCGTGACAACTGCTCATGTTCTCCATCCATAACATATTCATTTGCCTGTGAGTTAGTTGGCAAGGGTGGTCTGCTAGATAGGCCCATTTTTTTGTCTGATGGCATCCTTCTCCTTATTTTTATGATCTGAATGATTTTTGCCTCTATTGCTGACAAGATATGTTACTCCAGTATTTTTAGACATTTTATTTGCAGAACAAGTAGATTTTCCAGGTTTTTGAAGGTTTTGTTAGTCGGCTGGGATGGGAGCTCTGTGTGTTAAGTTTGCTTCTGCTCCGTGACAGCACCGGAAGTCTTATTAATGTATTTAACAAACAAACAAAACAAACCACATACTTACATATATTACCGGGATACACAAGTGATGGATGACTAATCCAGACACTTAAAAACAAAACAATAGAATATGTATAAACCATTTTAAATACATAGAAGGTGAGATACAAAAAAGAACAATCCAACAGAGTCTGTAATAATAACACTCCAGCAGGTGATACAATGTCACTAAATTGAAAGAAAGGAAAACCACTGGCGCAGCTGTGAGGAAACCAGTTACATGTGGTAAAAATACATCTATCGAGCTTCATAATAAAGAAAGAAAAAGAACAATGCATCGAGGAAAACAGATAAAGAAAAAAAAGACAAACTAAAAAAGATGAGTTATGAACAGGAATCCTGAGACACCATAAAACAGTCACATTCAGGATTAACTTATCTGAAGGAGAACAGCTAATGTCTCCCATCTCTTGGTATAGGTCCGAAGGTTGTGGTGTAGACTGGCAAGAAACTTCTCCATATGTAGAATTGTCAAGATTTCCTCATGCCATTCTTTGTATGATGGGATTTGGAGATCAACCCAATGACATAAGATTGCCAGCTTTGCCACTGCCACGATGAGAGCCAAATTATATTTTTGGAGACCCAATAAATGTGTAATGCCATCTCCAGAAAAACATACTTGAGGAGTAAAACTACCTTGTAACCCTAATAATGGATCCAAATGTGAATTTATCTGTGTCCAGAAACCCTGTATATATTGACAATCCCAGAGCATATGTCTCAAAGTGCCCTCCTGGGTTTTACAGCACCCACATACAGGTGGCACAATCTTACCATTATAAGTAAGCAATAACCCATGATAGGGTGTGGGGTTATAGGCATTTAATCCACACCTGGGTGCATTGTAAGGCATCAGGCCACAGGCTGAGTGTCCTTGCAGTGCCCCAGGTGTAGATTAAATCCGTATAAACCTAAGCTCTGGAGAGTGTTATTGTACTTATAACATGGGTTACTTCTCCCATACTGCAGAATCCCCCCAAAATAATTTATTTCCCTTTTTTCTTTGCTCTTTAAAAATCATATTATCCTTCCACTGTGCAAGGTAGTCCCTTACAAAATATGTCTTTGGTTTCTTTTCTTCTATGGTAAAGGTTAACTATCCCATTTTATATTCTTATTTTGCTTACTGAAGGATTAAACAGTGCCACAGTATAACATGCTGTCATAGAAAGCTATCTGGATGTCTCAAACTGCTGATACTGTGTCACTTATACTGTAGGTGAACATTAAACAGCTTCTCCAGTACATGGTTTTTGTCTGCTCTATGCTTCTACTATAGTGACTGCTACTCACATATAAAAGGAATATTACTTTACATATACTTAGGTATGGTGCTCTGTTCAGGAATATTCATCTTTGTAAGATTTGTTTAAGTGTCACAGTAAGGGCTCTATGAAGAGATACAGCTATCATCTGCAGTACAACAAGAGATGGACAGAAAATGATAGGTCTGTGTTTCGTACAGTTAAACCTTTACACTACTGGTGTGCAGGACCTCGATGGCATAGGGAAGTTAGTACATTTTTACCTGTTGGAAGACATGATAAGTGACAGTGGTAATGTCTTTCCTATCAAGAGCACTGTGCATGTATTTTGCATAACAGTGGTACAGCGACAGCCAGGTGTAGTTTTCATTGGTGCACTGCTGATACACTTTCACTAGCCACTCATGCCATTATTACTGGATCACTACGGTACTCACAGTTTCTACATGTGACACGCATGCCACAACTATGTGCTGCATTGTCAGATTTGTCACACACTACTGCTGTTACGCACACTTGTAAAATACAAAGTATGTGAAAGCGTCTGTACAGCTCTGAACCTGTGTGATCAGGATACTGTTATAGCTCAGAGTCACAGAGTAACACTAGGCGAATAATGGAGCATAGTTTTCTGAGTTGTGGACATATGTATTTGATTTTTTTGAAGTCAAACTGCTGTGGCACTACATGATGATCCCAAGCATATCTACTGTGCTATATGGTGAGAAACTAATATGCTCTGGTCTGCTAGCTCACTGCCTATGTGAACGATTTTAAGGGGAGGTTTACACTTTGCTTTTGCTGTGTAGCAATACCAGAAGCAGTAGCTGCTCCATGCATTCCCATCTCTCGTTCGACAGTGGATGTGACAAATATGTGAGAGGGCCACTGTGGTGATGTGGTGATGTGTCACTCTCTCTATTTCGATAGCTATTTACATCAGTAACAACCACCGAGACAAAAAAAATGGCTCAGCATCAATTCAGGATTCCACAACTGTGCTACTACTTCTATCAGATGCTGCTATACCTCTGGCTTCAGTCATAGCTGGAGGAGTTGCAATGGCATGCATTTCTGACAAATGACTTTGAACTTGTTGGGAGATAGCTTCTCCATTACATAACTTGTGTTGCAGCCATTGCTCAACATTTTTATTTCCCAAAAGGGAGAAAATAATGTCCATTGTGGGCAGAATAGTGGTCTTGCTAACAAACTTTACAAATTGCTGCTGCCTACAAGTAGCAGGGGACACTCTACAGATACCTCCACTGTGTGAAGAGGTTCTCTGACAAGCAAAAAAGAGAATTTGGCAAGTGAACCATGGATTAAATAGAGAATTTAGTCCATGCCAACCCGACACCTTCTGACCAATTACAAATATTTACTAAGGTAACCCATGTTATAAGAAATTTTATACTGCATTACTCTCAATTTATCAAGTTTGATATATCTGTGAACAATATCCCAAGGAGCACTACTTTCCAGAAAAGATGAAGAATCACAAAATTCTCTGGATCAGTAAGTGCATTTCCCTGATGAAGCAGTTACTATCATATCCCTAAGCAATTTATACAGTAAGGAAACAGAGAGGGGTTGCAAGACTATGTTCATCAACTGGCAATAGCTGGAGTTATCTGCGAAGGTTCAGGGACGAGGGCCTAATAGAGCGCTTACTGCATGTGTCAGCTGAAAAAAAGGTGAAAGTTGCAGAATGCGAGGTAGTCCATGACATGGGCTTCAGCAATTGGGCACCTACAATAATGGTGACCCAATCCCTGGCTTATGTCATCGTGGCTACGTGTGGAGTAAGGTGACTAGATGGGGGGGTCGGCGAATATAGTAATGGGATGTCACTATACGTATGTGTGGGGGGGAGCGAGCATGCACAGTGAGGGGTGGGAGGGCTTGTGAGGGGTGGTGCAACAGTGTGTTGCTGAGCTGACCTCATGGTGTGATGGGTGGGCTGACAGCTTTGGTGCACAGGGTACTGGATTCGGATCTGGGTGCTGGTGCTTTTTTGTTGCGCCTGGCCCTACTTTTTTTTAATGATTTCTCACCCCCTCCCGCAACATTCACCTCCCTGGAGTTGAGAATCTTTAAGTAGTGGGGTGTGGGGGTGAAGGGGGGGTTCAGCCCCCCCACATAAAACTTTAAAAACCCAGTGCCGTTTTGCTGTGTGCCAGTGTGTCAGAGTGCCAAAATAAATTTTCGGCCCTCTGACTTCGTGATGACAGCGATCACCTTTAGGCTTTCACTGTATTCACATAGAACTGAATGAAAAATAGAATATTTTTGACAAGCAGAAGTTATAAAGTTGTTGTCTTCAAAAAGATCAGCTATATTCTGAATGGAGGAAGTTTGCAAGAAAACCAGAAGGATAGGTTTGTTAGCAATTGTGACATTGGGGTTCAACTGGATAGGTTGTTGGATATCTCTGTATGGCACAAAATGAAGCAGATGACATAGTTGCTCAATAATCCAAGATGACCACCCTAATAGAGTATTTCTTAAGGTCAGGGGAAGTTTAGACCACATAATATATAACAGAGCTAAATGGGAGATATCTGAAGTCTTGCAATACTGCAATTAAATTTCTTTCCAGGAAAAGTGAGATTGATCTGCAAGTATCCCCATGTTCGAAAGGCCCCAAGACAGAAATTTACTTGCTTAAGATACTAAATGGCATCAATAAATATGGGGTAGTTGGAGCCCTCCATGGCACTTAGCCAGAGCTAACTTAGAATATGCCAGCAGGGGTTTCTTACCCTTCCAGGGAACTTGTATTTGTTTGATGGTTACTTAAACAAACTCTAGCCAGAGCCGGTACAGCTGCAGTCGCGGTCACGGCAGAACACGACACTGTCTCCCATGTCCAAAATGGCTGCCGGAGTTCTCTGTGCATGCGCGATGACTTGCGCATGCGCACTGGGCTCCAGCAGCCATCCTGGGCACGGTGAACTGTGCCGCCAGAGTTCAGAGCACATGTGCAACATACATTTTTGCAGTGTATTTACTCAGGATATCCCAGATTAGATGCAATATCTTGTTTTGAAAGTTCTCTTTGCATCCTTTACATACAACTAGTGTATGCATCATAAACTTACAGTGCTTCCTCCTCTCTTGTACACAGTGTTCCATACTTGATTCCAAACTCTTCTCTGCCTTTATTAAAGACCTATTCCGTACCCGCCTCCTGGTGCTCATTTGTGTTTGCTGATGACACTCTGCTATACGCCAGCTCTCCCTCCACCATGCAAATCAACACTAAGCTAAACCAGGAATTCTCCCATATCTAGTCTTGGCCAATCCAAAACAAACAACCCGATCCTCAACACCGCAACAACCCATGTAATTTAATTCGGATCCCAGACCAAACTGAAATCATACACTAACCCACTGTCCATCCAATGCTTGGATGGCTACCAGCTATCCACTGTGGAATAGTCAAATTTCTAGGCATCACTGTAAACCCAGTCCTGGATTTCTCTGTCCAATTCTCCTTGGCCTGTAAAACTGTAAAACCCAGACTCAGTCTTACTTACTGGGTATGTCACACCCTCATTCAAAATGCTAGGCTCACCACTGCTCAGGGTGTCCGCCTTCCCCAACTCTAATATGGCAAATGAATCTTCTCCCATGCCCCCAAATCTGTCTGTTATAAGTGGGAGGTAACCCAGAACAACATCTATCACTTCTCATTGTCTTCCCTCAGCTAACCCATTACTGTTCCCTTTACTCAGCTCTGGGTCGGTTTCCCCCTATGCAGTCCATTCCTACTCACTTGGATGTTTCACTGATGATCTGCTAACACCCTCTTCCTCGGACCCCCTCCCTGTACCTCTCCCTGTGCTCCACGCCAACCCAAGTTGCATAAATCCTTGAATGCAACCCTCTTCTTTGTTCCCAGATGCTCCTCTAAGATGAAAGAATAGGTCTTCTGTACATTCACCTTGAGGTACTGGAACTCCCTCCCACTACTCATTCACAGTCTACCCTCCAATGGGTTATTCAAACGAGCACTGAGGCAACACTTGAGTTTGATCACCTGCTCTTGCATGAGATAGTTTTACTACACATCTTGCGCCTGTGCACCTTGTTTAGTCTCCCTGGTCTAATCTGGATGGTGTTGCATACTTGTACTGTTGCGCATTTGCACATGTGATCAACTTTGTAAGCTCTCCCATTCCTGTGATGAGAGCTTTATTTTGTATTCACTGTATTATTGTGTAATACTCTGTATTGTTTTCCTCTACACACTAATGAATGATACTGTCCACATTGTTACCTATTTGTTCTGCTCATCTGGTCTGCAAGCTCCTATTGTCATAAGTCACTTGAAATTGTCTCATGCCTTGTGTACTGTACTCTCCCAGGTCTTACATGTAAATAGGCATTCACCTGCCTAATGTACCCTACCCAGTAAACAAAAAAAAAGGAAACCTCTTTTCCTTCTTGTTTCTTGGACTGGGGCACAGACAACACACTGTCCTGACTGATATGTAAATCCACATTCACTTTTCGAATAAAGTTGGGGCTCATCCTCCACACCACCTAGAAAAAGAAGACAAGTGATTATTTTGTATCCAGTGCTCTGAATTTACTGATCTGTCTAGTGGATGTGTTAAGAAAGTCTATTGGATCAGAAAAGGTTAACTTCAGCCAAAACTTCAAAAGGAGGAGCCTTCTGGAAATAAGGAACAAGTTGAAGTTTCAGGAATTAACATTTTTTCTGCTATAACATCTGTTTATCCTCCCAATCCAAGGGTGGCTGTTCAACCCTGTCCCCATTCCCCTGATCCAGCCACAACCTCCCCCAGGACTTACTTCAGTTAGCCAGTTCTCCCACAAATATCCCCTCATGGTGGGGCTGGAGGGCCATCCTTCCTGATAGACAAATCCAGAGCAGATCGAGGCTCAGTCCCAGGCAATGGCACTGACCCAGGCAGGCAGATCAGGTAAGGCTTCATTATGCCCATGACTTCATTTCCACTTTTTCTCCCTGCCCCTGCCATAGGACATCCAGCATGGGCATGGAGGCACTCACACAGAACATTCCTCAGCTTCCTCCCTTCATGCCGATCAGGCTCACACACTTCCTCCACCCTGGAACAGGAAAGCAGTCCATCAGACATTCAATTCTTTCCCAGCCTGGTTGACCCCCAGCAACCCGAGCTCATTCCCAAACTCAGGTTGCTGGTGTTGGAAAAGATAAGGCACTGGATGTGCCTCAGCACTTTACACCACTGGGCCAGTTGGAAGAACAATTTACTTGACTTTGGTGTTAGCCAGTGCCACTACCTGAGAAACCATGCAACATATGGGTGGGTTCCTCCAGGACTCCATCCAACTCTGGCATTAGCTAAAGCCTGAACACTGCAAATGGCCAGAACTAGATTCAGATCTAGAGCATTCCCAGAACTGATGCTATTCTGCTTGTTAAGACAAAATGTTTCTAGTTGTAGCCCAGCTAGTGAATTTCGTCCATACTCTGCAGTATGCTGTAGTGCGTGAAGGCGCCCAAAACTTTAGAAGCCAGTCGATCACCAACCTAAAATATGCCATAGCTGTAGATGTGTCTTTCTCAGCCTCCAGGCAAAGATATTGAGTCTTCTTTGCTGTAGATGTCAAATAGGGTCCAGCCTGGGCAGGTCAGGAAGCCAAGGGAGCATCACTGGATCTTGTAGCTTGAGGGCAAGGAGGTCCATGAACCAAGGCCTGCACAGGTAGAAAGTGATTAAGATTGCATCTGTTGCTATCTGGATATGCTGCATAACTGCCTGTAACATTGGGATTAAAAGGCATATCACAGATGCCAAGCAAAAGTGCAGCACAGCTCAATTTGTGGGTACTAACGGTAGGTGCTCTTTGTGGAGCAGAACACCAAGAATAAAAAACAAAGGTTTTTTGTCTTTTGTGGCTTATAATTTAATATTGCACAGGTCTGTGAAGTGTGCACAATACATTTTGGCAGTTATGCCATTAATCAGTCACAGCTATGTGTGCCCATCCTTTTTTTCATTTCTCGGTGCCACAAATGATGCTCCCAGTGCAGAATGCACCACTGACACAGTGCCACAGCCAGAAGTACCATCACCTGTCATCTTGGAGGATATATGGGCCCAAAGGCAGAGCTCCATACTGTCAGTGGCTGCGCTATGGGATTTAAAGAATGGGTCAAATTAGACCGACAGGTGTAAAAAATGTGGATCAAAATGAGGAATAATTCAGTCAAACCTAATCAAAAGTGCAAATTTCACCAGTACAAAAAAAGCTAGAAGTTATCAACTAAAAATACTTTCCTAGGGCCCAATTTTTGAATGTCCAGTACTGCCACAAGCCACTTGTGTGGTGAAAATATGGTGCATGGGGCTTGCAGCATTCACCGGCTGGCATTCGAGATTTTCCATCCCTTGTGCCCAGCGCCATGCCTTAGACTACAGTTTTGTGGTCTAGCGTGCGCCACTCCTGGGGGACAAAGTATTGGTGCTTGTGCCAGACATGTGGTGCAAGCTGCCAGAAAGCAGGAAAACTGTCACAGCTGCACCCGATATTGGAATATTGGGCATAGTTATGGCACAGAGTTTCAGAGCACCGCCGATGTTTAAGTCCCATGGCGTAGGGCAGGACGCAAGCCCTGTTCCACCATTCAAAAATCCTGCTCCTAATGTTTACTTTTGAACTTTCAGTTGGAAGATTACACCTGTAGTTCAATGGGGCAAGCAACGAATCATGCCCCCTTCCTGAGCTATATAAGCAGTTCCTTCCAGCATCTCTCTGAAGTATTTTTTCCTTTGCTGGCTGGAGGCTCTGTTCGGTTGTCTTCTCCCTTGGAGCTTGCCCTCCCCCCATGTTGCTGTGCTTTGAGTGCTGCTTGGTTTGTGCTGGACTTCTGTTTTTGTGTTCTCCTACTTTTGATTTGTATTACCTGCCTCCAACCACTATGCTTCTTTCCTCCCTGCACCTGTACTTGTGTTTTGCTTTGTTTGTTTCTTTTGGGCTTTCTACTTTTATAGCGCATGTGTTTACATTGTTTATTTGTGCTTCAGGTTACATATTGTTGTTTCCTTACCTTCAGCTGCCCTGTACCTGTGCTCTCAGGCTACATTTCCTCACCAGATTTTTCCTGCCCTCAGTCAACCGTATTATAATTGTGTTTCAGCTTCCACTGCTGTTTTCCTGCCTGCTGTCTCCAGTGATTTCCAACCTAACCATTTGCACCTGGTCCAGGCTTCACCCTGCCACTCCTGTTTGCTCTATGTGTGCTCCCAGCTTTGTCCTTACTCCACTGTGTGCTAGCTGTATTCATTCAGTATTGGAGTTTGGTGTGCTCTGCTCAATTTATTCCATGTTTGCTCAACCAGGTCCAGCTGCTGCACTGCTATACTGAAACTTTTAGCTATTGCACTGGCTGCATGGTCTCAACTTTCAGCTGCAGGCATTTTAGCAGTTTGTTTCTGAATTTAACTATTTTGAACCTTTCAGTCATTAATTTTATTCTCCTGTTCACATTACCCTGGCAGTTTGCTATCCTGTGACTTTGTCCTTCACTAGGACCTTGCCTATAAAGGCCCCTCTTTTGGCGGGTCCTACCGTACTAGCATTAGAGTTGCTGTTGGTCTCATGATGCTCAGCTTGTGACTCCCTGTTATTCCCATGGCGGGGGACTGTGGTGTCACACTGGGGCATAGTAGCTCCAATTAGCAGGAGCATGCTATAGTGGCTCCAGTTGGCAGGAACATGCTTATGTAATTTATATGATTTTGCCCTGCTCCTTTGCTTACATGGCTTTTCAGCTATCCATGCAAAGATGCATTTGCCTTCATGGCTTTTTAGTTATCATGCTTCAATACATTTTACCTCCCAGCCTACTGGCTTCAGCTGTTTATTGCATTACTTACTGCCTGTAAATGCACCTTACTGCTACCATTTCATTACTGTGTTCCAAATACCTCCTGCCTTCCAATAACCTAACCCTGCCATCATGGCATTTGAGGTATTCATACCAATCATATCATTCCCTATTCATGCTGAAACCATAGCCCATCCATATCAATGCAATTTAATCATCCATTTTAATTCTCTACATACACTGCAATCATAGCAAGTACTGCTAAACCACATGGATTCAATTTACTAAACCTCATTGACTCAATTTCTGGCATCCTGCCTCTCACCACTTAATGGCTTCACAGACTCCCGTTACTCGATCACCTACCTTCCATGACACCGCTAATTTGGCTTTTGAAGTGGGATTGGCTGGCTTGCTTTCGCTGGCTTTGCTTATATCACTCAACCATTTTAACCTTTCCTTCCATCAATGAACTGTCCTATCCATCAATTTCATTAACCAATCGTATTGGTCCATTGTATCAATCAATTATCTAAGATAATCCTGTCATATACTGTACCAATACCTACCTGAAGGCCACTGGCTTTGCCCAGCCCCTCATATTACTGCTTTACAGTTATTTGTATTCTCCTTTATAAATCAGAGGCTTGCCAACCATGACCATTACTTTCTGTGGCTCAG
Source organism: Neoceratodus forsteri (assembly GCA_016271365.2). Lineage (NCBI taxonomy): Eukaryota > Metazoa > Chordata > Ceratodontiformes > Ceratodontidae > Neoceratodus > Neoceratodus forsteri. The sequence continues at coordinate 1,489,512,088 of CM057449.1, read as the reverse complement.
GCCCCCTGCAGCTAACGGTCTCACTCTACATCGAAGTCTTCATCTTCAGCATGTGAGACTTTAGGAGAGGTCCTTCTCATCTGGCCTATAGTGGGAATGTCCTCGCTCTGAGTGGAGCTTGGATCATTCATAATTCGTCAGCAGCTTTTGATGTAGAATTTATGACTAGCTGCGAAGGGTGATTACGTTCGAATGCCTTTGGCTGCAGTATTAATTTACTACCACCAGCACCTTCAATGCATTCTGCATACAACTGCTTTTGGTTAACTTGATTTGGGATAGTTGGTAGGTCAAGCAGCACCTAAGCAGTCATTCTCTCCTCCTCTTCCAGCCTTTGCTGAACTTGTTGCAGAAACTTGCCTCACAACCTTCAAAGGCATTCCTGTTAGAGGGAATGAGTGAGAGCTTCCTCTAAATTGGAATATTTTCCACTTTCTTACTAATTCAATCTCTAAATTGCAGCAGCTGAGCCATCTCTAAATAACATACCCCAAGCCTGGAGAGAAGGCAACCCAGGCCTTGGATCCCTAGAGATTTCCTCCTCATAGGAATTTTTTTCTTTTCTCCAAGCAAAAGGTCATAAAACATAGCTATTTTTCAGTGGTATTCCTTAGTTCACTTAGGTAGGTTCCACTGTTGGATGGAGGTAGATGTTGATCCTACTCATCCTTCCCTCTCTCCTTAGGAAGCCCTCATGTCATCAGTGCAATCTTGACAACATATGCATCTCATTTGTATTCTCAATCTGTCTCATTGCTGACAATATGCTTCTCAACCTTGTAGTCAATGTATAACTGCTCAATGCTCCTTTTGGAGCTCCTTCCTAAGGTATCTTTAGCCAAGAGAATCTTCCTACAGCACCTCTAGGGGTGGAACCCTCTTTGAGGGTTCCTTGCCTTTGGTACCCCTACACAATGTTAATTCCCCATGGAATAGAGAGTGTGAATGGCCAAACAGTTATTACAGTTGCACAAGCATAAAACTACTCTGGCTTAGAGATATGCGAAATTGGAAAATTTAGCCCAGTGAAATATTTTGTGTAATTAGCGCATTTCACAAAATATTTTGCTAGGTGAAATGCAAAAATTTCTCCCCCAAGCCAGCGAAATTTCACTCGCAGGTGAAAGTTTGCACCCACGGGTGAAATTTCACCATCTGTGGTGCAATTGTGCCACCTACAAGAGTAATTTCACCTCCCACGGTGAAATTATGAGTTCTTCAGCTTCTCCCTGGTGTCTAGTGGTCCCCCCTGACCGTCACTGGCTGTAAAAATTAAATAAGCACTCCTCCCAAGTGACCCTGCTGCCTCCATTGTTTGTTTAAAAAAAATATATAGATTATACTCTTCACTCCCTGGTGTCTAGTGGTCCCTCCCCAGCCATCACTGGCCATAAACATTAAATAAGAACCCACCTCAAAGTTACCCTGCCACCTCCGTTGTTTGTTTTAAAAAAAAAATATATATATATACATACTGTATATATGCCCATCAATCCCTGGTGTCTAGTGTCCCCCCCACCCCATCAGTACAAAGTAGCACCCATCCTAGCTCCCCCCAGTACCCTGATTGGACCACTGGCACAGTCCTCTACTCACCTCCATGGCCGGCAGCCCAACTGAGTGCCACTGAGTGCTTGAATGAATAAATAAGCATGGTACATGTTCATTCATTCAAGTACTCAGTGATGATTAGTTGGGCTGCCGGCCATGGTGGAGGTGAGTGGACGGCTGTGCCAGTGGCCCAATCAAGGTACTGGTAGAGAGTGGGCTGGATGGGTGCTGCTATGTAGTGATGGGGTGGGGGTCCACTAGACACTCAGGAGTGAGTGTGATATATATATATATATATACATATATATATATTTTAAACAAATAACAGAGGCGGCAGAGTAACTTTGGGGGGGAGTGTTTATTTAATGTTTACGGCCAGTGACAGCTGTGGGGGGACCACAAGACACCAGTGAGTGAAGGGTATATATATATTTTTTAAACAAACAATGAAGGCAGCAGGATAACTTGGGGGGAGTGCTTATTTAATGTTTATGGCCAGTAACAGATGGGGAGGGGACCACAAGACACCAGGGAGTGGAGGAGGGTGAATTTTCTTTTAATAAAAGAAATAGTGGGGTGCAGGGAATTTGTGTGTGTGTGTATGGTGGATTCAATTTAAGGTTATCGCCGGTGGTGACAGGCGAAAGGAAATTGAGGGTGAAACTGCAAAATTTCACTGCAATTTTGTGAAACATTTCACCCAGCGAAATTGCCAATTTCATCGCAATTTTGCCAGTGAAATGTTATTTCACTGCATCTCTACTCTGGCTACGTTGGCCTATTGTATTGGAAGGCTGTGCCTGTAGTTCAACAGGGCAAGCAACCAGCCACCCCCTTCCTGAGCTATATAAGCAGTTCCTTCCAGCCTCTCTCTGGAGCACTTTTTTCTTTGCCCCATCATCGTCTCCTCCCATCCTCTTCCAACAGCGCGCCTCTGTCCTCAGGGGCTCCTTCCTAAGGTACCTTTAGCCAAGGGAATCTTCCCATGGCACATCTAGGGATGGAACCCTCTTCGAGGGTTCCCTCACCTTTGATACACCGACAGGGTGGTAATTCCATGTGGAATAGAGAGCGCAAATGGCCAAACAGTTATTACAGTTGCACAAGCATAACACTACTCTGGTTGTGCAGGCCCAATGAACTACTGTTACAGACCACGTGTACCGCTACAGACCTACTTTCAAGTGGGAAGTGGGTCATTTCTGGGCAAGCTGCAGCTTGTTCCCTTTTTTCCGATATCTAGTGATGTCCCTGCATATTGATAGTGGTCTTTCCCCACTGTGATGGTCTCCTTGATAAACCACTTGAATGATGGACTTGTAAAGTCTCCAACCAGAATCAACCTTTACAGACAATCTGTTGAGGAAGACTGTCCAGAAAAGAGTAGAATTCTCCTATCTTTAGCTACAGTGAAGAAAAGGGAGTACACTATGTATCCTTTTCATCAAGGCTCTGGGAAGACAGCAATTAGCAGAAGGAGGTTCAGGACAGAGTCCAAAATTGCCTTTGTTATGGGAAAATTGAGACAAGTGATGTTTCAAAGAAGTCAGTGGGAGAGGTGAGAAGTCAATATAAATACTTAGTGCAGGTAGAAGAGGAGTGCACACCATAACCCCAAAAGGTGCTCCTGCCAGACTGCAAATGCTGAACCAAAATATCAAACAAAGGCAGTGCACACACTAGCTCAGTATAAAGGTTCAAAATATGTTATTGCCACATATAGGACAGAGCACGCCGAGCTAACTACCCCTACGTATTGCTTCATATGAGGTTTCCTGAGAGGGGTGAGGTTTACCAAGTACACACATGTTTAAATACCCTATGCAATTAATAAAAGACATTGTAATTGACTACAACTTGTTACCAAATCACGTGTACATACAAGTACTTACAGTGCAACAATGTGATGATGAAATTAAAACAACAGATTCCTATTATATAACAAAGCATATATGTCAAATGCCAAATTACAGAACAAGACTGTTAAAAATGCAAAATAGTCCAAAATAATCAAGTTGGAGCCAATGTTATTTATTTATTGAAAGTTGTTAACCAGTAGAGGCACATTGAGCCAAAGCTCATTTCCAGGTGTGACCCGGTGGAAGGTAAACATAGAAAGAAACAAGCATTTGTCAATGCTGAATGTTGTCTTGCTGACATTGACATTGGTAGTGCAGGAGTTAGACAGATGCATAAAAGGAATGGCAGTGAAGTACAGAAGTGACGCCAGCCCCACACTACCCTGAAGAGACTGGCAGGCACTGAAATGTGTCTTTGGGTACCAGTCATAACACTCATGCGATTTCACCTCACCCTACCCTGAAGAGTCTGAACAGCATCGTGTTATGCCTTGGGGTCCTCAGGCCTTACGCTCAACCCATTGCATGTGGAAATACATTGAGATGGGTGCAGTATAGTAGAATGGAGTGAACTTTGGGACTGAAGAGTGCAAGGCACAGTTCGATGCCTGTCAGTGGCTGCAGGGTGGGGAGGGGTGGGAGTGGGGTGGAATGGCGTGAGCATTAGAAATGACAGTGTAAAGTAACACCCCTGATGCCAGTTAGTCTCTACAGGGTGGGACGTTATGGTTAGAAACCCTAAAGCCCCAGGCATTTGTTGGTATTTGCACTCCAAATTTTCAACATGGGGTTTTTCTCACCCCACCTCATGAAAGCATTTGGGACCTCTGCTCATGAACAATGGCACTGTGATTTTGTTAATCTGTCCTGAATGTTGATGTCCCTCAGTGATTGTGCCATTCTGCTCCAGTAAACCCAAACCACATTTTGGGCAGGATGTGAGAAATGACAACAGTACTTTTCTTAAGGAGGTGTGCAGAAATGGCAATGTGGAAAATCTGGAGTGAAAATATTAAAAGTTCTCCAAGTTATGAGTGTGCATGGAAATTGTGCAATGCATGCTCATAACACAGTCATTCTGTGGAATTTTCTCACCAAATTTTCAACATAGGCATTTTGGGAACTCCACTCATGAACACTGTCACAGTGGTTTTCTTAATCTGTCCCGAACATTGATT